>ML365764.1:59446-123130 GCA_005239505.1 Nicotiana paniculata
AGGGGTGAGGGGGAAGGGCAGCTTACCGGTAACCAAAAGGCCATCCGTCTTTGTAACTAATCTAATCTTCGTTCTAAATTAGGGTATAACACTAGCAGAAAAGAATTCACGCCAGTGTGCACTTCCCAAAAGATTTAGAAGATCGGGAGATAAGAAGGGTTTCATAATAATTTATATATAGTTCAAACAATATCAAAGCGGTAAAAAGAGCCATTTCGCATATTAGGATCAAACACGTAAGAAATCAGATAATAAATAAAAGTAAACTATAAAAATTATTCTAAGCTCGAATTCTGGACTCAGAACCAGAGATTCTGAGTTCTTGTCCCAGCAGAGTCGCCAGAGCTGTCGAACCTCCTTTTCCCGAGGGGGATAGGGAGTTTTTCCAATTAAAGTGACATTAATCAAAATGGGATTATTTATTAATCAAAGTCGCCACTTGGAATAATTTATGGCGTCCCAAGTCACCATTTTATTTGAAATCCTAAATCGAGGAAATTGACTCTATGTTTATGGTCCACGACACAGAAGATCGGGTAAGAAATTCTGTTAACCCGGGAGAAGGTGTTAGGCATTTTGAATTTTGTGGTTTTAACATGTTCGCTCAATTGTTAATAATTGACATAATTATCTGATTTAATACATATTTGAAACCTATTGTGCATTTTAACTTTTGAAAACCGCTTTTAATAGAATTTTAGTTGCTTTTAGATTTTATGGAATTCGTTTGAACACGTCGTGATATCGCGCACTCGTTTGTTTTTGTATATATTTCGAATCAAGCCACGTGAAATGCACCCGCAATTTACAACATGATTATTTTAATTATTATTTGAAATTGTGGTCGAGTCACGTGAAATGCACACTCGAATTGGGGTTCACGTATCGTGACCATGCCACAGGAATCATACTCATAATCACGACGATTTATTTACACGCCTAAAGCAAACTACGATATTCGAATATTATTCTTTCTCTATGTTTGAGACCATTTATAAAGTTCATGAGTTATGGAAAAGAGTTGTTGAGGTAAAGGTTTAGTCATTTTATACTTCCAAATAACATTATATGTCGAGAGGAGTTTCAGTGATTGGATTGTTATTGGACGATCGTGAACGAAGCATATACTGAGAAATTACTTGTTCAAACCAAACACTTTAACAAATTGAAAAGAAGCATACTGATTAAACGTTACTGTCATAAGAAATGGAGATGAACCTAATAGTCAACCATCATTCTAGTGGGTCCAGGCTTAAAACATTGTGTTCAATATCCTGCAACCTACTCTTGTTTGAATACTAACAATGAAGCTAAGTAAATGAGAACTAGATGAGTTTGCCAACTTGCAGGGAATACGTAAGACAAGAGTTAATAAATTACATTGCAGCGAAAATCTATCATGAATTTATACAATTTCTGATTAAAGGAAAAAAACAACAAAAATCTCAGTCATTCCATTGTATCATGTGTTTACGAAAACAGCCTTTTCTGGACCATAGGCCTCTCTTTCCTTCGCACCTTGATTTACAAAAATATCCTTTGAGCTTGCTTTGCAAATCGGTTTCATAGCATGAAATCAACCAACACAATAAAAACAACAAATCAAGTGAGTATGTAACACTGCTACTGCCACATTAAGTCGGAATAACCATATTCTAAAAGGTGAAAAAATTACCTATACATGAATCAAGATACTCGAAATTCGATAAGACTACAACAAAGAAAAAAAAAATGATCCATAATCCATCCATAAGCACATCAAAGAACACAAAGTCCACGTCTACATACCAAAAACTAGTGCTAAAGGCGAGAAACAATAATTTCACAAAAATATGGTTAGTATACATCTACATGAGACAAGGAACTTAAAATAAAAGATTATGATTTGAACTTAGTTTGTATATTTTGATATCAAAACTAACAGAGAAAGACCAGTATAAGCAAAACCAATGGTGAACCCATGAAATCATTACATCATTATAACATGAGTACCCAACTCTTCATTTATAGAACAAGAAGAAAAGAAGCTACATGTAGAGTTTGGCTTACCTAGCAGCAGCACTAGCAACAATGAACTAAAGGAGTTGAAACTTCAAAGTTCTAAAAAAAACTCAACCACGGCAGCAAAAAAGCAACAACAATAACCGTGAATCTTCTTTTACCTCAACAAGTTTTGAAACCCAGAATCTTGTGGTAGAAGATTTGAACAAAGAGAAAACAATCTTCAGATCTTTTTTTTGGATTTTTTTTTTCTGAATCAAAAATCAAATTGCAGAGAGTTTTCCTATGGAGAATGAGTGAGTGTATATTTGAGAATGTAGGAAAACCAACACATGTGAGGAGTGTGAGGCCTCTTATATAGGCAAAGGTTGAGGGAATAATCTGATGAATGCAGCCCCTAAAATTTAGGAAAAAAATATCTTTTGTTGGGACAACTGTCTTATCCAGATATTCTTTATATTTTAGCCCTTTTAATTTCTGAAAATCACCGCTTTTAACCCTAATCTGACCTAATTCATTTTATTTTTTTGCACTTTAACCCTTTTTCTAGAATCTTCATAAACAACTATTCAGATTTCTCAATTTTGGTTTCTAATTACCCCCTTAAAGTTTCTGTTATTACCCCTCACCCCCTAATTTCTAATTGGCATTCAATCATCAACAATCTCACAATTAAGGCAAAAATTAACACCTAAAGAATAATCCAAAAACAAAAAAAGAAACATGGAAAGGAAAAACAAAATTATACTGATGTTGGCCGGAAATAAGGGGACCATTGAGGCGAAACAACGAACAATGATGGCGATGAAACTTTGGTCGGTCAGTGAGGAGTTGGTCGGAATCCGGTAATACTCAGAAATGAACCCAGACTAATGTTAACCAATTGTTCTCAACAAGAAAAATTGTTTAATGAAAGTTTCAAGTCAAATCGAGCCTTGAAAACTTGATAAATCGAAAGAGGGGTGACTAGGGTTTCTGGCCATCTTTAAGATCTGAAATTGGAGAAATTTGGTGAGGATTTTGGGAAAATAAGTAAGGGATTTAGGATTAGGATATTGTGGGGGTTATAGGGTAAATATTTGGGGTTATTTTGCGATGGGCTGCCGCCGTAGGCGATTCCCGGCGGTGGAGGACGATAGAGAGGAGAGAGATGAGAAAGAGGGGTCTGTGAAGGGTTTGGGAGGAGGGGAGTGTTCCGACCATTATAACTGGTGTGAGGGTTAGTTTAGGACCTTCATATATGTGGAAATCAAAGGCTGAGATTGCCTTTACTAACACGGCATCGTTTCGGAGTTAGAGAAGGCTGGACCGGGTAGGGGAGCTGGGCTGCGGCAGATTGAGAGATTTTAGGGCAATTGGGCCATAAAATCTGGTTGTGGCCCAATTCGAAATCAAACCAAACCTATTTTCTTGTTTCTTTCTTTTTATTTGATTTTTAAAATCCTAATAAAATTAATTAAAATCCTAAACTAAGTCCCAAAATAAAATCTAATTTGTAGAATTGAATTAATTATCTATTTCTAACATTAAAATAATAAATTAAATTAAACTAATTAAAGGAAAATACTAATTTTAAAACTAAAAGCTAAATATGTAAAAGTGACCATTTTTTTATTTTTGTTTAATAATGCAATTAACTCATGTAATTAAATCCTAAATGCAGTTAAACCTAAGATGCCATGCAACGAATATTTTATATATTTTTCGTATTTTTCATAATTTTAAATATTAAATATGCAACTAAATGAAGACAACATTAACAAGAAATTCCTAAAAATTCTATAAAAAAGTAATTAGAAAAACGTTTTTTTTAATTTTGTAGGAATATTTCGAGTCGGACAGAAATCACATGATTACCGGAAATGACATGCTCATTAGGGCCAGTGGTCCCATTATACTTGGGAATTTCTGGCATGCGGAATTTTTTCGGGATGGGCTTCAGAGTCGCACTTGGAGGGAATAGCTTCTGCACGAACTTCTTTGAATCCAAACCTTTTAGAGTCTGTGGTGCACCCCGTATTTGGTCAACTCGGGAGTTGTATGTCTCCACCTTTTTGTTATTAGTCTCGATCTTCTTTTCCCCTGACTCGATTCGTTTAGTGAGCTCCTCAATCATTTTCATAATGGCGGGGTCAGTCCCCGAGTCATTGGCATTCGAGCTTTCTGGTATAGATTCAGCCCTGTGAACAACTTCTAGTGCGGACTCAAGTTTGACCCCACTTGGTGCACAGTTCTGATTTTACAGTTGTGCTATAGCAACTTGTTGAGCCTGTAACATCTCAAATTTCAGCTGAAGGCTGACTCTACAATCTTCTCCGCCCTACTTACCTCGACCACCTGATTGAACTACCTTGCATACGCTACCTTCGAGATCAACGCCTAGATTTTCATTTAGGGCGACATGTGAACTGACATCGACGGGATTTGCAATTGGGACTCCCTTGCGGTCATCCTGAGGCATTTTGATCCCTGAGGCGGCTGTATTGTCGTTTTACCCATGAAATCTGAGGTTGTTGTCACCGTGTATGGGTGCTACTTGTGAGTTTGAAATGTTTATCCTGAAATCAAAAATACTTACGAGAACAAACTAAAGTAGTCTGTGATATCAGAATCAGTATTAAGCAATCACTATTATCCTTATCCCCCGGGGGCACCAAACTTTTTACTCTTAAAATTGGATAAAAGTTAAAATTATAATGTGGTTTTAAGGACACATGACTTCACCTAATACCAATTGATAAATATGAAGATTTGTAATAGAAATTGACAATAAAGTAAAGCAAACTAGTGTTGAAATGTAATTCATCCCTCGAGCTAGAGTGCCCTCGAACTGATTGATACTAAAATAATGAAGCAGAAAGTAAACTGATGAACAAGAGAGTATAAACAAGAGAGAGTGTTATATTGCTTTGATATCTATGTATAATGTGTCTTACAAATGAGTAGAATTCCCCTTTATATAGTAGAGGAATCCTACTTATGGTACAATTCTAATTACATAAGGAAATCGAATGATTAGCTAAACAATCGCTCTTGATTTGGTCCGTTTCGAGATTTCTGCCATGATTGTCGACCAATCATGGATATATCACCTTCTGTCATTATGTTATCTTCGGTCTTGCTCGATGTCTACCATGTTTTATCTTGATTCTTACTGGTCTCGACCTCGACATGTACCTCAAATTCTGAACTCGGTAACTTATCCTCTTCCCTCGGTCTGATCCACGACGGGGTCGGTCTTCGATACATCTCTTTAGTCTCGGTCAATCAGTAAAATCGGGTGGTCCCGATATATATATATATATATATATATATATATATATATATATATATATATATATATATATATATATATATATATATATATATATATATATATATNGACAAAAGTTCAATCTAAAAACTTCTAAAGTCACTAATTTTATTAAGGATGTTGGTCTCACGAAGAAAGTAAGAAACTAAAAACAAGAAAATAGGACTACACACCTTTTCGGGAACTCGATTTTTGAAATTTTGGGAAACACAAAAATAAAAATTGACAAAGAGAATAAATATCAAAGTATGGGACAACCCTAAAATCAAATATTAAAAATCAAATTTTTTGTAAAATTATTAACATAAATATAAAATATACGAGAAAAAAAATTACAAAAAAGAACAGAAAAGAAGGAGAAATAACATATACAAAGGTCAACACTCACCAGAAGGAAGAAGAAGGGAGCAAAGTTGGACAGACAATTTCTTTGGATTTTTTATTTGGCAGAACCCTAGCGTGATGTTTTTTTTATTTGGATTAGCAATTTATTTTGTTCAATTTGATTTATGTTTTATTTTTTTACAAATAAAATAATGCTCTACGTCGTAATGGAACTCTTTGTTAATAAGTCTTGATGGGCTTCTTCATTTTGGACTTTGAAGCCTTGTATGTCTTAATTAAGTTTGTGGTTTTTCTTCTTTTTTTTTAAAAAGGAAAAGTTGTAAAATAGTTAAGTTGCTTTCAGGGAGAATCGAACCTGAGTTCATTGGGCTTACTTTACTATTCTTTCCAGAATAGGATTTTTCTTAATATCATTTGGATGGACTCAGATCCTTTCATGTAGGAGAGTCTTTGATGGGCTTTGAATTTGGATAGATCCGATGTCCCATTCTTGAGTGACCTGGAGCGCAGCCATCTTATCCACTGAACTAGCTAGAAGTTATCACTTCGGGTCGAAGCACTAAAATAAAAGGACCGGGAAACGCGGCGGCATAGGACCCACAGGACCCCCTACAAGTAAAGGGAAAATGGAAGTGCGCTCCTGCTCACCAGCTGAAAAGGCCCTTTCCCTTTTTAATAATATAAGGTAAGCTTTATAGCTCCAACCTAGTCAAGGGGATTTTATGCCCTTTGTATAGGTTGGGTTGCTGGATACGAGATCCTTGTAGTAGGCTGGACCAAGATCTAGCCGAGAGAGGGTAGTCTTTAGAAACAACAGGTTGGGAAAGAAAACTCCAAACCCATAATCTTGATCACTGAAACTAGAGACATTTTAATAATGGGTTCGAAATATTATATTTATTTAGGAACACTAAATTTTTCAACAAATACAGGGTTCGGGAAAAAGTCATTGGGTTCGCCCGATCCCCCATGTCACCACTCAACTTCATTATAGGCTGTGATGGCGTCCAACACTGTTGTTAGGCAAGTCAACACTGATAAATCTAGTGGTTTCCGCTTTTAATATTTTTGCAAATTAAGTAACATTCCTCATTAATAAAAGTCATAGAAATTTACAGCTGGAAAGTGATCAAACAAAATCAACTAAGTGAAAAATCGAGGTCATAACAATAACCCAAAATTATAAGTCTATTAGTGTGGGTGCCAAGACCTGGTGTCACAAGTATTCGGGAATTCTAGTAGAATATACAAAAGAATACTACTCTATTGTCTGAAAGAAATAGAGAGAAATAATAGTACAAAAGATAAACTCTGGCTGCTGCTGAACGGCTCGGAAGGACAGCTCACCGTGTAATATCGTGCTAGAAGTCAAGTGTGCACGCCGGATTGGTGACCAGATGCACGTACCTCAGATCCTGCACATCAAGTGCAGAAGTGTAGCGTGAGTACATAAACAACATGTACCCAGTAAGTATCTAATCTAACCTCGAAGAAGTAATGACGAGGGGTCGACTTCGACACTTAGTAAGGGTCAAGACATAATAATACGAAATTCTAATAAAGAATGAAACATGCAATGGCTATAGAGCTCAACAAGAAGTAAGTAAACAAAACTTCTTTCGAGTAAGAAGCAAATCATTTCTCTCATCTATTCCATTCACCTTTCAAATCCATGAAACATTATTAAATATAAAAAGAAAATTTTGGTATCACTACGCATGAGTTATGCCGAGGACGTTCGGCCCGATCTAAATATACATAATAATATATTGTGGACTGCCGAGGATCGAACGGCCCGAACCATGTAATATATAAATAAATCCTGCCGAGGCAAACCCGCTCCTATGAGAGTAGTGGAAATTTAACCCGCTCGCGAAATATATTAGCGAAGAGGTTGAACATAGATGTTCTCAATTTGTCATAATATTTCTCAATATCTTTTTGAAAGAGGACATTCAACTTGGAACCTTAAATTATTAAAATTCTCAACCTCCACTTTAACTATTAAAATTCTCAACCTCCACTTTAAATCCGACATGTAGCAAACAAAAATCAAGCAACAATATAAACAATCATGGTGTAAGCCTAAATTTACCCAGACATAAGCATGAATAGTAGCTACACAGGGACTCTCATCGAATCATGCGTGCGTATCTCCCACAGATAGAAGCACATTTTGATTTAAGTTCACAATGGGGTTAATTCCCTCTTACAAGATTAGAAAAGAGACGTACCTCGTCTCAAGGCCTACAATCCTGTCCAAGAATGTGCTCACACTCTCAATTCGGTGTCGAATCAACCCAAAACTAATCAAATAGTATATAAACTAATCAATACATACTCAAAAGTTCCTATTCCAACTATTTAAGACGTTACCCAACCCAAAATGCAAGGCTCTTAAAATTCACTCCCGGGCCCACATGTCCGGATTCTGGAAATATTTGAAGTAAGTTGTTTCCCATAACCTTAGGAATAAGAATATATGATTTTTATCAAATTCCATAACCATTTTCATGGTCAAATCCCAATTTTACCCAAAACCTAAGTTTTCATCTAAAACCTTGATTTCACCAATTTTTACATGTTAATCTACCCATAATCTATGTACATAACTCATGCTGTGTAGAAATTAATTACCTCAAAGTGCTAGGTGAAAACCCCCTTTCAAAAGGTCCAAAAATTGTCCAAGAGATGAAAGGAAATGAAATAAATGACTTAAGTCCCGCATTAAATGAGCTGGGAACATGTCTCTAATGTCGCATTTGCGACACCGGGTTCGCAAACGCGAGGGTCACAAATGCGAAAAAACTCTCGCAAATGCGAAGCCTAGCCCCAGCTACTAAGGCCGCAAATGCGACGGAGGGGTCGGAAATGCAATTAGTGCTGAGTTTGAAAATGCAAAAAATCCCCAGGTTGAGCTTCTTCACAATTGTGAAGCTCATATCGCAAATGCGATGTCGGCATTTGCAAACTATTTCTCGCATTTGCGAGACCTGCAACTGGTGCCAAGAAACACCAGAAATCTTGTGTGTTTTTCATCCCTTCAGCATATCTCAAACTCACTCGAGCCCTTGGGGCTCACAAAAGTCTAAAAATCTCACACAAACTCACTAGAGCAATCCAAAACACAGAAATAACATCACAATTACGAATCGGACGCCAAAAAATATGAATTGACTCATGAATTCAAAAACTTTTAAAAAGACTTCCGCTTGTTCGATTCCTATCAAATCAACTCAGAATTACACCAAATTTTGTGTGCAAGTCTTAAATGACATTACAGAACTATTCCCATCTCGGAATTCCGTTTGGACCTCGAAATCACCAAAACCCATTCCAAACCAAATTTTAAAGAACTTTAAGAACCAACTTTTGATATTAGGCGCCGAAACGCTCACGGGTCATCCAAAATCCTAACCGAGCATATGCACAAGTCCAAAATTATCATATGAACCTATTGGAACCGTCAAATCCTGATTTCGAGGCCGTGTAGTCAAAATGTTGACCAAAGTCAAACTTATCCCTTTAAGGCCAACTTAAGGAACCAATTGTTCTGATTTCAACCCGAACTCTTCCAAATCTCAAAATAACCATTCACCCAAGTCATAAAATAGTAAAAGCACATACGGGGAGCCTTATTTAGGGGAACAGGGTTCTAGAAAGCAAAACAACCGATCAGATCATTACATTCCCCACCTCTTAAACAAACATTCGTTCTCGAACGGGTCTAGGATCATACTTGGAGTGCTGAACAAGTGATGTTATTTGCTCCACATTTCCTCTTCAGACTCCCAAGTAACCTCCTTGACTGGTTGGCCCCTCCACTGGACCTTTACCGTAAAAATCCTCTTGGATCTCAACTGGCGATCCTGTATATCAATAATGGCAACTGGCTCCTCTTCATAACTTAGGCTCTCATCTAACTGAATCGTGCCGAAGTTTAACACGTGTGACAAGTCGAGATGATACCTCCGAAGCATAGACACGTGGATAACTGGTAGAACTCCCGTTTAACTGGGAGGAAAATCAAGCTCACAATCAACCTCCCCAACTCGCCTCAACACCTCAAATGGGCCTATAAACATTGGGCTCAACTTGAACTTCTTCCCAAACCTCATGATCCCTTTCATCGGTGAGTCCTTCAAGAGAACCTTCTCACCTACCATGAATGATAAGTGTCGCGCCTCATTTTCTCGTGAAAGTGGTTTCTACATGTGACAACTCTTTCAAATGGAGGATAGGTATTAAAATAGAAGATTCGACAACTAACGGTTTTTAAGGTGCGTTAGGGCACTTATTATGCAAATGACTTTGTTTGACTAGTCAATCTCACCAAAGATTGGGTAAGGGCTCAAATTACCTCAAAGAGAAGATGTAAGGCACTCTTCGAGGTCCACAACTCTGGGTCCCGAGAAAACTTAAGATTAAGTGGCTTACAATTAGGCTAAGTGCTCAAATAAACAAAGCGAATGTAAAAGTCAAAGAACTTCATTTCAGCATGATTAGTACAGATCATTGTACGTATTTAGGGATACAACCATTTGGGTCTAATAACAACATATAAAAGAGGGGGAGGGGGTCCTATGTTTTTTAGCCTAAAGGATCACCCCGTGTAACACAAATAATACTTAGTAAGTCCCTTGAGATAATGAGTTACTCATATTATTCAGCAAGCATAGACTATCATCTCTTGCTACCCGATTACTATGTTAAAGTTGTTTACCTGAAGCGCGCTAATTCAATTCAAAGTCGTGCTCTATGTGTTCATTACCCATCCCATTCCTATGGTCCAGGAGGTATTGGACCTCTACTAAGGTGGTTCTAGATCTTACTTAGGTGGCTCAGAATTGTCAAAACTAGGAGACATAAAAAAACACATATTGGACTACAAATATGGGAGTTAAGGGCTTAAGTTAGCCTCCACACTTAAGCAACAAATGCACGCAAAACTGGTTTGCATGTTCGGTTGTTTCAGAATTGAGAACCTTAAGCCTTATAGACATCATTTCTATGTGAATATGCAATAAAACATACAAGCAGTTTCAGAGGCTAGGTGCTGCTTATCTCCAAATACTTATACGATTGTCGCATGATGATTTGAGATTGCAGATTTCCAGTTATTTAACCTATAGATGTTGTGTCTATGTGATTTATGCACTAACTGGCAACGAAATATATTGGAGGAAAGCCAAGAATTATTCATGATTTTCTGATAGTAGCATAAATAAGAACCAAGCAACGTTTAGAAAATTAATATTTTTTGGCGAGTAGTAATACCCTATAGGCAGGATCTCTAACAATTGGCGATTGGAACCAGTTCTATTGTTATAATTTAACCTTATAGGCATGTTTTCTAGGTGAACATAGGGATACAATAGCAGATGAAATGATTAAAATCCTATAGGCATGATTTCCAGTGGATTTTGCAGCGATGCAAATTGAAGGAAAATTCAATGATATTTATTTCCTATGAGCATGTTTTCTAATAACCTGTAGCAGCAGAGATAATTGAAGCATTTGAATGCATGCTTTGCTAGTAGACAAGTAGTGTGACCGTGTGCTTCTCTTAATGATATGATTTCTACAGTGCACATAGATAATGAATGGCATATATAGCAAATGAATTATTGAATCCTATAGGCATGCTTTCTACCCTTGCATGCAAACATCATAATTTACCTATTCCCCATTTTTACTTACACCCCAACTATTTATTACAAAATTATTACAGTCCCATTAATGAATATGATTACAATTATTATATAAATAATGACAGTAGGCCCGTAACAGGCCCAAAAGAAGTACTCAACACTGCTAGGCCTTCAATGATTCTCCTGTGGTATACCCAGATTTTGAACAAGGAACCATATTCATCAACACACCTCAGAATCCATAGAAGAGCTCAAAGCCAAATCACACAACCATAGATCAAACAAATTACCCGGGCATTAAATCACTTAAACCAACAAACTTACATGTTCATTAAACAATAGAAATAAGGAATTAAGTGGGGTACTTCAGGTTTCAGTAGTATAGAAACTGGCTAAAAGACCCCAAACCCTAGTGTGTCAGAGTTCACAAGAGTCTCAAATGGACCCCGAGCAGTGCTCACACTAGAGAGGTCAGTAGCAAGACCCTTGGTGGCCTTGGCTTTCAGCTGGCCAAGAATGATAGGTTCTGAATAGTACATGTAACAAATGAGAGAGAATGTACAATTGTTAAGGGATATAAGGTGAGGAAATGCACTTATAGCTTAAAGTAGACATAGTTGAGCATACAAATCACATGACTTAGAAGCATGTTCAGCAGGACTTCAACACTTAGCAAAGTAACACATAAGCAACCATATATTGAAAGAGTTAGGGAAGAAACAAGTTTGCAGGATTGACAAAAGCTATCATACAAAGTTTCATAATATCAAACAAGTTTAAGTAAGGCACTGACTTAGAGATTTGACGCCTAAAGGGTGCTAATTATGTCAAACAGGGTATGGAAAAACAAACTAAGATGGCCATCCTAAAGGTTTCAAATAGTCATTAAGGATATAAGACTAAGCAAAACAGAAACATGTTGTGATGGAGTAGATCATAGTTGATAGAAAAAGGTCCTAGCACATATTAGAACACATTACATATGCAAGACTATCATTATAGAGATTCAGAACAGAGTGGGAAAGTAAACACATGTCAAACAGTAAATGTAGGCATTCAGGTATTAACACAGTAGACTAATTAACTAAAGAAGGTCCAAGTTATGCCAGGAATTCTTCCTAATATCATGAAACAAAACAATAAAAGTCTTAACACAGGCTATTACAGATGTGAGGCCTTCATTACAGAGATTCACGACAAAGCAGGCAAGCATATTCATGAACACTCAGGCCCCAATACACTAGCTAAACGAGCTTAGGAGGATTCAGATTATCCAAGTTAGACATATATAATCTCAGAACTAGAAGCATTAGGAGAAGTTAAATTCTAAAGAGATTTAAACGAGTGTAAAGCTAAAAGATTTGTGCATAAAGTAGCCCAAAAACACATTAAGCCATAGATTTCAGAAGCGAGAGCACATGCAAATCGGAGACACATAAAAAATGAAATTGCAAAAGGTCAAGTGACTTACCAGTTAAACGGACAAGATAAAGAACAAAAATTCCACGAGAACCCAGAATCTGAATGCGTAAAAGTTCCCAAGAGCTTCAAACGAACCCCGGG
Organism: Nicotiana paniculata; assembly: GCA_005239505.1. Classification (NCBI taxonomy): domain Eukaryota; kingdom Viridiplantae; phylum Streptophyta; class Magnoliopsida; order Solanales; family Solanaceae; genus Nicotiana; species Nicotiana paniculata. The sequence goes on from ML365764.1 coordinate 72,320, forward strand.
TAATGCTTGCACCAAGACAAAGTTTGAATAATTAAATCTCAGTGACCTTGGCTTTCAGCCAGCCAAAACCAAAGTACAAAACAAGAGAATGAGGGAATCACAGAAAAAAGCTCCAATTTTTAGTAAAAGTATATCGATTCAGCTATGTTTCAAAGGGGAATAGGGGAAGGGTTTATATAGTGACAGATATCGAACAAGTAAACAAGTAAACACTGTAAAATCAAACATAAATAAGGAAGTAATAACATGCAGAATCAACTAAAATAGGATTAGGGAAAAAATAGGTAAACCCTAGTTGACAAAAATCGGAAAATAGCCTGGAAATCTTGGCTAATTGGACCCATATAGCCTAGTCATGATGTATATGGACTAAATATTGTCCAAATTCAAGCGATTGAAGTTGAATGGCCGAATTCTGAGAGATAATACTTGTCATGTTTAGGCAAGTACTAGGTGATACCATAGTTGTGTAGAAAATAATGAGATAACACACAAAAGGTAAGGAAATCATGGAGAGAATCCATGGTTGAAATAGAATTGGAGAGATTTGAGAGGGCGGCTAAGGTTTCAGTGGAGAGGAGAGAATTTTAGGGCAGCGGGTTAAAGAGAATGAGAGGATTAGGGTTTGGGTGGGTAATTAAAATGGGTACCGACCGGGTTTTGTAAAGGGGGCATTTGACTTTGGGTTGGGGTTACTTTTTTTTATTCTACCAGACTTTGTTTTCTATGTCCTTAGAACTCAAGGATACAGTGGTACGAGCCTGTAGAACAGATCTTGTTCAAGTAAGGTCGTAGGGCTGGGGTTACTGAGTAAGGTGTTTGGCCGTTTTTAGTCAGAAAATTGGTTTAAAAATTGGGCCAGCCATTTAAACACACATAATTTATCAAAATAAAAAATAATTAGTAAATGAATAAAAATATTTATATGCACTAAAATAATTTAAAATAATGATTTAGCATTATAAAAATAAAAAATGGTATTTTGAATCCAATAATATAAATAAGGAGCATTTGTATATGAATATAGGTTATTATTGCAAAATTGTGCAAATATCTTTAAAATGCTAATGTAATTGTATTAAAAAATAAAGTGAAAATATTATGAGATATATATGAGGATACAAAATAGTAATTTTGGATGATTAAGTCATCACAAATAATTCAAAGGGATAATTACTAATATTTATGTAATTTAAATGCAAGAAAATTAATTTTAAAGCTCTAAAAATTATAGAAAATTATAAAAATTTCTTGTATAGATTGGTAAGCTAAATAATGATGAAAAAATAATATTTTGAAAGTATATATATTATTTGAAAACATATGAGGGCAAAATTGAGTATCAACAGCTGCCGCTCTTTACCGAGAATGATGAAAGAGTTATATGGGTAAAGAAAATGATGACCAATTTTGGACGAATTGAATGAGGGATGATATGATTTGAAAAAATGGGGGCCAGACCCTGGTTCTTGAGTTGCCTACATATCCCTAGTGTTATGAGAATCAGGTCGTGTGTAGTTCTGGATCCAACGGCGAACGAATCCGAGGGAGTTATTATAAGAATGATCATATGTTTTTGGAAAGGATTCTTTTGGGCAGGACAGTATCGGATGAAATTATGAAAAAACATGAATATGAATTTGAAATGTTGCGGATATATCACTAAACAAATATCTGAACGGTCATAGATTGAAAGGCGGGAATTGTTGGTGGTCGGTTATGTTTGAAATAATTGCAGGATGTGAATGGAAACTAGAGAAAACATTGCTCCCATTTGGAGAACGGTTACCTCCTGGATTACCTACAAAACATAAAATATGGCGCATGCGAATATATACGGGTTATTGGGAGAATTTAAATGTGATGAAAATTCTCTTTGGACCATGAAGGTTGTCTTTGGACGGTGAGGATGATGTCCTTAGACCATGACGTCCTAGGACATGAATTGTGTGATAAGGTATTCGTAGGCAATGAAAGGATGTCCTCGGTCCATGAGGATGGTTCCTCTGGACTATGATGCATTTGAATAATGATGTGCACTTTTGAGAGATCCTCAGGCCATGGAATGGTGTCTCCCGACTATGAGGATGATGCCTTCGGACTATGATGCCTTTGGACAAACTGGAGATGTTTCAGCCCATGAAATATAAAGATATGATGCTTGGTCATATTCAAAATGATACAAGACAAGGCTTAGTCTTGTGTAAAATGAGGACAGTGCTTAGCCCTAAGTGAGTAGAGGATAGTGCTAGGTCTTAGATAGCATGATAGAGATAGTATTTAATCTTATGCGAGGAAAAGACAGTTCTTAGCCTTATGAAATTAGGGAGGCAATACTCAGTCTTGATATGAAGAAAGGCAGTGCTTAGAGATATGCAATTAGGGAAGCAATGCTTAGACTTATGAAATTAGGGAGGCAATGTTTAGCCTCATGCAAAGAGGAGACAATGCTTAGTCTGATAGGGAAAGGAAGTGCTTATCTTTATGCGGTTAGGGTGGCAATGCTTAGCCTCATGCAAAAAGGAGAAATGCATAGTCTCATGCAGGGAAAGGCAGTGCTTAGCCTTATGAAATTAGGGAGGCAATGCTTAGCCTCGTGCAACAAGAGGAGACAATGCTTAGTCTCATGCAGGGAAAGGCAATGATTAGCCTTATGCAATTATGAAGGCAATGCTTAGCCTCGTGCAAAGAGCAGACAATGCTTAGTATCATGCAGGGAAAGGCAGTGCTTAGCCTTATGCAATTAGGGAGGCAATGCTTAGCCTCATGCAAAAAGGAGAAATGCATAGTCTCATGCAGGGAAAGGCAGTGCTTAGCCTTATGCAATTAGGGAGGCAATGCTTAGCCTCATCCAAAGAGGAGATAATGCTTAGTCTCATGCAGGAAAGGCAATGCTTAGCCTTATGCAATTAGGGAGGCAATGCTTAGCCTCATGCAAAGAGGATAAAATGCTAAGTATCATGCAGGGAAAGGAAATGCTTAGCCTTATGCAATTAGGTGGGAAATGCTTAACCTGATGCAAGAAGCAAAGACAATACTTAGTCTCATGCAGGGAAAGGTAAAGATTAGTCTTATGCAATTAGGGAGCCAATGTTTAGCCTAATTCAAGAAGAGGAGACAATGCTTAGCCTTATGCAAGGATGGAGGTAGAGCTTAACCTCATGGTAATTATGAGAAGGCAGTGTGAAAGTAGAGTATTTCTTAGTTGGAGGTGTTTGCGCTAGGATTTTTGTCGTTATGAAGGTAGTGACTTGATGTATCTGCGGATAGTGTTGTCTTGTCGTTCCTGCATCCAAGGAAAAATTGTGGGTTCTGTGGGGAAGGTTGGTTCGTGATTTCGTTTTCTTTATTTATCTTTGCTTTTCCCCTGAGATCCTGTTTGAGTTACCCTGGGTAACATCTGGCTATCATTGAAAAAAGTTTTTTTCGGAAAAAAATGCATGCATTTGATAAATATAGTTATTTGAAATGTAGTAGTATGAGATATCAAGTAATTTAGATGAATCGATGACTATGACATATTTTAGAGACATTGCGACCTCCTTTCTTCAGAATTGTGAGAGTTAAATACAATATTTCTGACAATACTTTGGCTATTTTGCATATGACGAAGTTGGCTGGACTTGCTTTAGAATTTTGAGGGTCCTCCTCAAAATTCTTCCCCAGTTTCAGATCATGGAAAAATGAATATTTTATTAAGATGTGACCGAACCCACAGGGCTGCATACCTATTCGCTCTAAAATGGGAATCATGTCAAGCGTAGTTTAGTTACATCAAATGAAGAAATGTAAACAATCCTAAACATAGTATCTCTTGACTGCGTCCGAGTTTATAGGTTTTGGCCAAATCTCTCGGTCCATTTATGCAAATATAAGTTCTCCTCCTGTTAGTACTCGATGAACCATGTAGGGACCTTGCCAATTGGATGAAAACTTCCCTTTGGTTTCATCCTGATGTGGGAAGATTCGGTTTAGCACCAATTGTCTCGATGCAGATTGCCTTGGTCTGACCTTTTTGTTGAAAGCTCTTGTCATTCTGTTCTGGTGGAGTTGACCGTGACATACTGCATTCATTCTCTTTCCATCAATGAGGGCCAGTTGTTCATAGCGGCTTTGTACCTATTCTGCATTGCTAAGCTCAGCTTCTTGTATCATTATTAAAGAATAGATTTCTACTTCGGCAAGAATAACCGCTTCTGTATCGTAGGCCGATAATTAGGGACTTTCCCCAGTTGATGCGCAAACCATGGTACGATACTCAAGCAGAGAAAATGGCAGCCTCTCGTTCCATTGCTTGTAGTTATCTACCATTTTCCTTAGCATCTTCTTGATGTTCTTGTTGGCGGCTTCTACGGTCCATTCATTTGTGGCCTATATGTTGTGGAGGTCTTATTCTTGATCTTGAAAATTTCACACATGGCGTTCATTAGATCACTGTTGAGATTGGCGGTGTTGTCGGTGATGACTGACTCTGGAATTCCGAATCGACTCACAATGTGGTCCCGAACAAAATCCGTGATGACCTTCTTAGTCACAGCTTTGTAAGATGCAGCCTCATCCCATTTTGTGAAATAGTCTATGGCCACTAGAATGAACCTATGCCTATTTGAAGCAGCGAGTTCGATTGGACCGATAAAATTCATGCCCCAAGTGGAGAAAGGCCAAGGTGCACTGTTGCATTGAGTTCATTTTGTGGAACTCGCATCGTATCAACATGTATCTGGCATTGGTAACACTTCTGGACATAATTGATGTAGTATGTTTCCATAGTCATCCACAAATAGCCTACCCTTAGTATTTTCTTGGCTAGGATGAAACCATTCATGTGCGGTTCGCAGGTCCCTACATGTATTTCCTCGAGCAGTCTGGATGCTTCCTTGGCATCGACACACCGTAACAATCAGGGGTCTGGAGTCCTTCTGTATAAAATTCCTACGCTTTAAAAGAAATGGTTGACTAACCTTCGGAGTGTGCGCTTCTGAATCTGATTTGCGTGTTCCGGATACTCTCCCATTGCCATGTACTCTCTGATATCATGGAATCATGGATTTTCGTCACTTTGTTCTTTGACATGAGCACAATAAGTTGTTGCTTATGAATTCCTATTGGGATAGGATCGATGAAATTCTTGTCTGGGTGTTGTATCATGGAAGATAAAGTGGCCAATGCATCTGCGAACTCATTCTGAATCCTTGGAACATGTTTGAACTCTATCTTCGTGAACCTCTTGGTCAGATCTTGTACACATTACATATATGGTAATATTTTGGTATTCTTTGTAGCCCATTCTCCTAAACCTTATGCTCCAAAAGTTCGGAATCTCCAATCACCAGCAATTCCTGAACACTCATGTCAATGGATAACCTGAGTCCCAAGATGCAAGCCTCATATTCTGCCATATTGTTGGTACATAGAAACCTGAGTTATATGGATACAATATAGTGTTGGCCTATTTATGACACTAAAACATCTCCGATACCCACTCCTTTGAAGTTTGCGGCTCCATCGAAGAACATTCTCCAACCATCGTATGCTTCGGTGATATCTTCTCCCACAAACAATACCTCCTCATCGGGAAAATACATTTTAAGTGGTTCGTATTCTCTGTCTATAGGATTTTCTGCCAAATGATTTGACAATGCTTGCCCTTTGACCGCCTCCCGAGTTACATAAATAATGTCGAACTCATTCAACAATATCTGCCATTTTGATAACTTTCTCGTAGGCATGGGTTTTGGGAAGATGTATTTCAGCGGATCCATCCTTGATATGATATATGTGGTGTAGGCACAGAAGTAGTGCCTCAAATTTTGAGCTATCCATGTCAAAGCGCAGCAGGTGCACTCTAGCAAAGAGTACCGTGCTTCACATGGTGTGAATTTCTTACTCATATAATATATGGCATGCACCTTTCTTCCCGTATTATCGTGTTGACCCGGAACACAATCAAAAGCCCCATCTAGTACGGAAAAATAAAGCAACAAAGCTCTCCCTGGATCCGGTGGGACCAGAACAAGTGGTTTAGATAAATGCTCATTGATTTTGTCGAAGGCTTTCTGGCATTCTTCAGTCCAGCTTGTTGCAGCATCTTTCATCAGCATTTAGAAAATCGATTCACATATCACGATTGAATGTGCTATGAAACGGCTGATGTAGTTGAGACTCCCTAAGAAACTCATCACATCTTTATTGTTCTTCGGAGGTGGCAAGTCCTGGATATCTTTGACCTTTGATGGGTCCAATTCAATCCCTCGTCGGCTGACGATGAGTCCTAGCAATTTTCTAGCGGGGACTCCGAAGGCACAGTTTGTTGGATTCAATTCCAGATTGTATCTTCAAAGCCGGTCGAAGAATTTCTTCAAGTCTGCTATATGATCTGCGCCATTTCTGTATTTGATGTGACGTCATCCATGTACACCTCTATTTCCTTGTGTATCATGTCGTGGAAAATAGTTGTCATAGCTCTCATGTAAGTGGCTCCAGCATTTTTTAGGCCAAACGTCATCATTTTATAGCAGTACATCCCCCATGGTGTGATAAAAGTTGTCTTTTCGGCATCCTCTTCATCCATCCAGATTTGATGATACCCCGCGAATCAATCCACAAAAGACTGGAGTTCATGCTTGGCACAGTTGTCGATCAGTATGTGTATATTGGGCAATGAGAAATCATCTTTGGGACTCGCGTTTGCTTAAATCTGGATAATCGACACAAACTTTGACCTTCCCTTCTTTCTTCAGGACTGGCACGATGTTGGCCAACCAAGTCAGATACTCAACCACTCTGAGAACCTTGGCTTTGATTTGCTTAGTGATTTCCTCTTTTATTTTCAAACTCATATGTGCTTGAATTTTTTGAGTTTCTATTTTACAGGTGGACACATGGGATCGGTAGGTAGCTTGTGAGCCACTATGGATGTGCTCAAACCACTCATATCATCGTAGGACCACGCAAAAATATCTTCATACTCTTTTGGAACCGGATGTATTCTTCCTTCTTTGACGGTGATAGATGAATGCTAATATGTGTTTCCTTTACAATTTCAGAGTCTCATAAGTTAAAATGTCTTAGTCTTGTCTAAATTAGACTTAGGCTTGTTTTCAAAGTTTTCCACTTCTCTGACAATGTCCTCATGTATTATATCATTTCCCAGATCCTCTAAATCACTAACCTTATGTTGCGTTGTCTCATTACATGTCACAATCGTAGGTTCATAGAGATAGGTAATAATAACGATGTAGAGAGAAAATATAAAGAATAATAATATATATAAAAAATAATAATGCATTAAATAAATCTTGTAAACGTCAAACAAGTACAGCTCGATGACTCGAGCAATTATTTCAAAACAAAATACGTTCAAAACAAAATACTGAAAATGTCTTAGATGCTCATATAATTGCTTTAAAAATAATTGATGTTAATTCCCAGGCTACCCAGGAAGTCGACGGGACTGTGATGGTGCAACGGTCCAGTTCTTGAGAACAACTCCCTTCTCCACAATCTGGATAGTAAGGTCTTACTCCTCCTCCTCCTTCTCCTCCTCAAATATCGCACTGCAATCCATGTCTTCATCATCTAGAAACAACTTCCTTATGCCAGCTAAAGCTTCATCTTCTTCAGACCCCCACATCATGTCATTTTAATGAAATGACTGGTGCAAATATGGTACTGGTTGTTCCATCAAATAATAAGGATACGCCATGGCGGCAACCAATCCTGGTACTCTTGCCAAGTGTATTCATACCCAAGCCTAAAAGTTTTACCATGATGCTTTAGCTGTACCAGTTTGTTGATTCCTTTGAGATTCTTGAGACCCTCTCCAGGCTTATACCTTGTCCATAGCAATATTATTTGTATCTTGTTTCTCAACCATTTTTAGTTTTCAATTGCGTTGACACTCTCAATGTGATGGTATATTTCTCCACCAAGCTTCCTCTTGTTCTCGATGGCTAGAATAGTCTGATTAGTATAAATGGGATTACTCTTGTCTCCATGGATGATCGCCTCTTAATGATTCCACTCAAACTTCACAGACTGATGCAGAGTAGAAGCTACGGCCTCGGTGACATGTATCAAGGGTCGTCCAAACAATAGATTGTAGGTAGCAGATATATCTAGCACTTGAAACTCAACATCAAGCCAGGTTGAGCCCATCTGTAGGGTGATGTTGACTTCCCCGATTGTGGCCCTCTGAGATCCATCAAACTCCTTCACATTCATGCTTTCTTCTCGTATCTCATGCAAGCCTTTACCCAGTCTTTTCAGAGTAGTCAGTGGGCATATGTTGAGACTCGAACCCCCGTCTATCAGGACCCTAGTGATGAATTTTTCCTCAAATTACAATGTGATATGTAGTGCCCTGTTGTGACTTAGTCCTTCCCGTGGAAGCTCATCTTCATGAAAAGTGATTTTATGGATTTCCAATACCTGCCCAAACATGTTGGCCATTTCCCCACTAGTGATGTTGGTGGGTACATAAGCTTCACTCAGCACCTTCATCAGGGCATTCCTGTGTGTCTCAAAGTTTTGCAGTAGTGATAAAATGGATATCTGAGCATGATTTTTGTTCAAATGGTCAACTACTTTGTATTCTCTCGCTAGCACTTTTCTCCAAAGGTCGATAGTACCAGTCTCAATGACAGGCGGCTTAGATGCAGCTTCTTTACTTGTTCCTCCCAAGTGCTCGGGTGTATAAACCCTACCAGTTCTAGTCATGCCTTGTGTTGTACCTGTTCTTCCATTTCTCTTTTCCTTTCCTCCTTGCTTCTGCAACATAATCCCATGGTATAGCATCAGACTTATAAGATGGAATAGGTGCTACCATCATGGTGAAGGATGTGATCACCTCGACTTCAAACGGCACTGGTGCGGCTACCTCAACTTCGATCAGTGTATGGGTTTGTACCACGATAAGTGTGAGAGTGACTGGGGGTGTTTTAGGACCATCCCCCTCCCTAATGAGTCTAATTGACCCTTCCAGATCCCATTCTTCATTGGTCTCTATCACATTTACCCCCTCACCTATGTGATACGGAAGAGAATTGTTACGAACAATGGGTACAACCTCCTTTTCCTGTATGACTTTAGTGTCAATTAATGTCTGAATCTTGTCCTTCAGAGTGTGACACTCATCAATGGTATGACCCCTCATGCATGAGTGATAGGCACATGTATTCTCTGGGTTAATCCACTAAGAAGAGTTTTCCATAGCAACAACGGGAATGGGAGTGACGTAACTGACAGCCTTCAGTCTCTCATATAGTTGGTCTACGGGTTCAGCAATCGGAGTGTATTATCTGGGTGGTCTGCGGTCAAAATTTGGTCTTAGTTTTTGGTAATGTTGGAGTGCTAGTGGTGGTGAGTGGTAATATGCGGGTTGGGTGTTATAAGTGTGGTATGTTGAAACAGGTTGTTGGTATCTAGGGGTGAAGGCTAGTATGTAGGTGGAGGTGTTTGGTATCTGAGAGGAGACTTTGGGTCTTGGGCTACCATTACTGCACCCACTTATTTCTTCGTGGAGATACCTCCTGACTGCAAAGCTTTATTTGTGTCCTAGAGTGCTTCGAAATTTGTCACCTTTACGCTCTTAATCCCTTCTTATATTCTTTCTCCCAGCTTGATGATGTTAAAGAATTTATGGTTTTCAGTAACCATTAGCCTTTTGTAGTATTGCGAATCTTGAGCTCTGACGAAGAACATATTCATATGTTCTTCTTCAAGTGTCGGCCTTACTTTCGCAGCTTCAGATCTCCACCTAGTAGCATATTCGCGGGAGGTTTTCGCTGGTTTCTTCTTGATATTTTGAATGTAGAAAATGGATGGTGTATTTTCTGTGTTGAACCTGAGTCGAACCATCAAATCTGACGCCATGCTCATCCAATTAACCCACTTCTTTGGGTTCTGACTGATGTACCAAGACAAAGAATCTCCAGTGAGGCTCCTCATGAACACCTTCATAAAAATTTGTTAATCATTGCCAACCCCTACAAGTTTGTCAAAATATGTTCTTAGATGCACTTTCGTATCACCAGTTCCATCGAACTTTTCGAACTTAGGAGGTTGCTAAATCTCCAGCAGTTCTACATCTGGTTAAGTGCACAAGTCCTCATAATTCAAACCCTTAATGCCCTTTCCACCTTCAACACTCTGAACTCTGCCCGTGAGCTTCTTGATTTCTTCTTCCATGTTCTTGATGGGTAGGTCCTTCTCGGTGGATTCCGATATATATAGGGTTTATTGGGGTATGAGATAAAGTTTCCGCATATATGAGATTGCTTTGGTGGACTCCGGGAATCTGGGCATAATGGTGGTCACTAGTTGAGTTTTTGGAATCAGGAGTAGGTTATGGTGGAATCTAAGGAGTGTGGTAAGTGGTAGTTTGTGGGTATTGAGTTGAATGGTGATGGTGTTGTGGAGGAGTAGGTAATGGTGGAGGGTTATAGTCTTGAGGAGTCGTGGTGCAATGATGTGGTGCAGAAGGTTTGGCGGTGGATTTTAGTTCTGTGGATTTTGGGGAACTGCTGGGTTTTGAGAGTTTGGGTTTTGTTGGTTGAAATCAGGGACGTTTAAGGTGAGGGAAAAGTTTTATAAGTTCCACACCTTCTCAAGCTCTCCTTTTCGCTCCAATATTTTATGTTCCAGGCATAGGACCAACTCGTTCTATGTTGGAGTACTCCGACCATCCGAAGTTTCAACGTTTTCTGCACTGTCCTTTCTAATACCACTTAAACCGTCCATCTTTCCTTTCCCTTTGCTTGTACCTTTAGGATCACTTGGTGGAGGAAGAGGTGGAGGACCTCTGGATCTAGTGTGATATGCGGATGATGCTAGTATGCACGAACCAACCTTGGGGAATGGGAATAATCAAAAGAAAGAAAAAATAAAAGGTAACCAAGTCAGTAAGGGATATTGAAAGAATGCTTGCAATATTGAACGTGCTTTGCGAAATTATGTAATAAATTTGCGTCCAAATTTGGGGACCTTGTTGTGCCCCAGGTAGACCTAAGCGACACATAGACTTGGAGAAAATTGATGCGAATAATTGGGTCATTTCATTAATGCAAAAATGAATCAAATCCTTACTAAAACGACAATAATAAGAAAGTTACTAATGGCATTTGACTTATTACAATCAAAATCTAAACTAATCGAGAAAGCAGTAAAGAAAATCATTTCCTAATCTACTTGGTCCCAGAATGACCTTCCCCATGCTTGGCTCTTTTGACCCCATCAATCAGGTTTCCCAGGCCGCGTATATCCGAAAAATAGGTAAGCCTTTGCTAGATTCCCTCTTTTATTGACATCCGTGTCCTGACAATCTGAAAGCCTCTTCCTCATATTTCCCTCAAGCTCCATCAACACTTGATCTAAATATTTCAATCTCTCTGTCGATTCAGTGGCAATTTCCCTCCATTCATTGATTTCTACAATATCCACTTTGTGTTGATCTAGATTCCTAGCTTCAAACTTGAAGACCATTTTGCGTAACCTCCTATACTTGACTTGTGCTTCAGCAGCGTCATCTATTATCCAGTTTTTCAGATTAATTCTCGGCTTGACGTCTCCTGCTATATCGTCCACTAAACATGATGGGTAAAAGTACACATGGCCGGAATGATACATGTATGGTTCAATAGTGTCATTTTCCACAATAACCTTCTAGTTACACATATGACGTGCCTCGAAGTTGAATGGAATAACCTCCCTTTTAAAATCTGTTTTGTACTGGACCATGTTGGAAACCCGAGGTATAACTTATTTTCTTCCCTCTTGTCTTATTACCCTTATAGGAGCATAAGGATAGATGCCTATTAACCCGATCAATACCAAATGAGTAGTGTCTCTTGACCTGATGATGAACTCACTACTAGGAAACCATTCAAACATCCAATGTACCTGATCGTCTGTCAGATTGCTGAAGAATCGCACCCAGCTTACAACATTTCCCGATTGTGCAAAGTTGTTTGGGATAAATGTCATTATCTTTGGTGATGGTAAGTTATGTAATCGTTTAATTGTCATCGTAGAAGTTCCTGACAATATTATCCCCTCTTAAAATGTTCCAATAACCAAACTTGCAGTAACATATTACAACCCTCGAAGTTCCCGAACCCCTGCTTTTACTAATCTAGCTCGTGGTAAATTTCAGTCAAGATCATGGGGACGATAGTATAGGTTTGTCCATCGATGCCTTCCATTAAGGTCCTAAAGACCATGTCTAGACGAGTGTGGATCCTCCTCCTTTCATCGGAAATATTAGCAATCCCAAGAAGCAGACAATGAACACATAAACTCGATGGTGTGTCCAACCCAAGGATGTAATGGAAAGTTCATCATGATGAAGGCGATATGACTTGATGTTCCCATAATAAAGGAATTCACATGGTATGTATGAGTTCTTTAAACGAAGCAACTCATCATTTTTCTTGTAATCTAGCATTTCTAGAAAGCTGCAAGGGGTGCGATTTTCTAGCACTAATAGACCTGGACTATTCCATGGAAGCTTAGTGAAGCCTCCTATTTATTCTTGGAGAGGAGTCATTTATATTTCAACAAGGCGGAAGACGGCCCTTTTCTTATCCCAAAACATAGTGGCGGCCTCAATCAATGCTCTAGTCGGCTGGATGTCTAGCAAGGACGGTAAATTACCAAGTACTCTTCTCACGTGACTCTTGTCGCTAGACGCGAGATTTTTCCACCAATCAAGAAACAGAGGTGGGATGTTTTGGACCATGCCAAACCTGGGGACTTCGTGCTTCATTCTCTGCAAAAAAAATAAGACTAGCCTCTCCTCCTCCAGATTTTACTATTTACACACTAATGATCAACATATTGGCATACTTTCTCCAAGTAATGCACATAACATGATGGTGTCCATTGGGATTGTGGAAATCCCGTCGGACTTTGGACAAGGCTTATCTTAGCGGGCTATCACTTTAACAATGTTCTAACCCATACTAGGTTTGACATGATGTATGTACATTTGATATTGGAGTAAGGTTTCTAGGATGGAATAGACCGGTACTCTCAAGCGGACAACTTGAAAGGGAAAGGCACAGGATCATTGACTGCACCGCTGATCGACTAGTCTACTACAAATAAGCCTTTCCGATTTAAATGGGTAACTTTAGTAGAGCACAGACACTCATCAAGCGGCACTATGTGATAATTGGCATGAGTGGAGTATGATGTGGAGCATGCTTTATGCAGAGATAATAACACGTTGTCAAGTATTGCATGGTAAATATGTAAAAGCAATAACTACAGTATTAAGGTAAAACATAAAAGGCATAAAATAAAGACAAGGGAAGAAGTTAGTTCGTGAATATATGAGAATGTAATAAAGAAAGCAATGGAGTAGGGATGGTAGAGGCATGATATAGAAGTCTTTAAACAAATGAAGAGCAGTTAGAGAAAATAAGGGCGAATAGGGAAAGGGATGTATATGTTATAACAGATTTAAGAAAATAAAGGTGGAGAAGGGAAGGGATGTGCATGTTATAAAGCGTTTAAACAAGTAAAGGTGAACGAGAAAGGGATGTGCATGTAATAGAAAAATATAACAAATAAAGATGGATACTATTTTTGCATTTTATAACAAAGAAAACTAATCCACATAAGCCAAGTTCATTATGGTACGAGCCTAAGTGTAAATCCCAGCAGAGTCGCCATGCAGTCGCGCCCCATTTTTTCCCGAAAGAAAGTTTTGACAAGTGAAAACTCTTTTAAATAGAGGGTAGGTATTAAAAGAAAAGAGTCGCCACCTAACAATTTTTAGGGTACGTTAGGGCACCTATTATGCAAATGACTCTGTTTGACTAGACAACGTCACTAAATATCGGGTAAGGGCTCAAACTACCTCAAAGAGAAGGTGTTAGGCACTCTTCGAGGTCCACAACTGTGGGTCCTGGGCGAACTTAAGATTATGTGGATTACAATTAGGCTAAATGATCAAATAAACAAAGCGAATGTAAAAGTCAAAGAACTTCATTACAACATGATTAGTACAGATCTTAGTACAAATATAGGGATACAACTATTTGTATCTAATAAAAACATATAAAATAGGGGGAGGGGGTCCTATGTTTTTAGGCTAAAGAATCACCCCGTGTAATATAAATAATACTTTGCAACTCCCTTGAGATAGGGAGTTACTCATATTATTCAGCAGGCACGGACTATTATCTCCAGCTACCCGATTACTATGTTAACGTTGTTTACCTGAAGCACACTAATTCAATTCTAGGTCATGCTCTACGTATGCACTACACGTCCCCTTTCTATGGTCCAGGAAGTATTGGACCTCTACTAGGGTGGTTCTAGACCTTACTTAGGTGGATCGAAAATCAAAACTAGGCGACATAAAAAACACATAATGGACTTCAAATATGGGACATTAAGGGCTCAAGTTAGCCTCCACACTTAAGCAACAAATTCATGCGAAATAGGTTTTCATGTTAGGCCATTTCAGAATTGAGAACCTTAAGCCTTATAGACATGATTTATATGTGACTATGCGTTAAAACTTACAAGCAGTTTCAGAGGCTAGGTGTTGCTTATCTCCAAATAATTATACGATTGTTGCATACTGGTTTGAGATTACAGATTTTCGGCTATTTAACCTATAGATGTTGTGTGTATGTGATTTAGCACTAAGTGAAAATGAAATCTATTGGAGGAAAGTCAAGAATTATTCATGCTTTTCTGACAGTAGCATAAACGAGTAGCAAACAACGTTTAGAAAATTAACACTTATTGGCGAGTAGTAATACCCTATAGGCAGGATCTTTAACGATTGGCGATTTGAACCAATTCTATTGGTATACTTTAACCTTATAGGAATTTTTTCTAGGTGAACAGTGTGATACAATAGCGTATAAAATGATTAAAATCCTATAGGCATGATATCTAGTAGATATGTTGAAGCGATGCAAATTGAAGAAAAATTCAATGATATTTATTTCCTCTAGGTAGGTTTTCTAATAACATGTAGTAGGAGGGATAATTGAAGCATTTGAACTCATGATTTGCTAGTATATAAGTAGTGTGAGTGTGTACTTCTCTTAATGACACGATTTCTATAGTACACATAGAGATTCAATAACATATATAGCAAATGAATCATTGAATCCTATAGGCATGTTTTCTACCCTTGCATGCAAACATCATTTACCCATTCCCTACTTTTACTAACACCCCAACTGTTTATTACAAGGTTATTACAGGCCCAATAATTAATATGATTACAAATATTATACAAATAATGACAGTAGGCCCATAGCAGGCCAAAAAGGAACCATATTCATCAGCTCAACTCAGAATCCATAGAAGAGCTCAAAGCCAAATCACACAACCATAGATCAAACATACTACCCGGGCATTAAACCACCTAAACCAACTAACTTACATATTCATTAAACAATAGGAAGAATGAATTGAGTGGGGTACTTTAGATTTCAATAGTATAGAAAGTGGCTAAACGACCCCAAACCCTAGTGTGTCAGAGTTCACAAGAGTCTCAAATGGACCCCGAGCAGTGCTCACACTAGAGAGGTCAGTAGAAAGAGCCTTGGTGGCCTTGACTTTCAGTCGGCCAAGAATGATAGGTTCAGAATGTATAGGTAACAAATGAGAGAAAATGGACAATGGTTAAGGGACAAAAGTTGAGGAAATGAACGTATAGCTTAAAGTAGACATAGAAAAGTTGAGCATACAGAGCAGCTAATCAAACATGTCACATAACTTAGAAGCAGGTTTAGCAGGACTTCAACACTTAGCAAAGTTAACACATAAGCAGCCACATATTGAAAGAGTTAGGGGAGAAACAAGTTTGCAGGATTGACAAAAGTTATCATACATAGGTGCATAATACATATCAAGTTTATTTAAGGCACTCACTTAGAGATTTGAAGCCTAAAGGGTCCTAATTATGTCAAACATGGTATGGAAACACAAACTAAGATGGCCATTCTAAAGGTTTCAAACAGTGATTAAGGATATAAGACTAAGCAAAATAGAAGCATGATGTTATGGAGTAGATCATAGTTGATAGAAAAAGGTCTTAGTACAGATTAGAACACATTACATATGCAATACTATCATTACAGAGATTCAGAACAGAGTGGAAAAGTAAACACATGTCAAATAGCAAATGTAGGCATTTAGGTATTGACACAGTAGACTATTAAACTAAAGAAGGTCCAAGTTATACCAGGGATTCCTCCTAATATCATGAAACGAAATAGCTCAAACATGGTAGGGAAAAGAAGTTGAGATAACTGTTCTAAAACCTCAAGCAATCACTACAGGACTATAGGATCAAGTGAGCGTGCTGGATGATACAATAGTAGGAAAACAAGTCATAGTTAACAGCAAAGGTCTTAACACAAGTTATTACAATTGTGAGGCATTCATTACAAAGATTCAGGAAAAAGCAGTTCAGCATATTCATGAACATTCATGCCCCAATACACTAGCTAAACGAGCTTAGGAGGGTTCAGATTATCCAAGTTAGACATAGACAATCTCAGAACTAGCAGCATTAGGAGAAGTTAAATGCTAAAGAGATTTAAACGCGTAAAGCTAATAGACTTGTGCATAAAGTAGCCAAGAAACTAATTAAGCCATAGATTTCATAAGCGAGAGCACATGTAAATCAGAGACACATAAAAACTGAAATTGCAAAAGGTCAAGCAACTTACCAGTTAAACTGGCAATGATAAATAACAAAAATTCCACAAGAATCCAGAATCTCAATGCGTCAAAGTTCCCAAGAGTTTCAAAAGAACCCCAGGCAATTCTCGCAAAAAGAGAAAGTTCGAATAATAGAATCTTAGTGGCCTTGGCTTTTAGCTGGCCAAAAACAAAGTACAGAATAAGAGAATGAGTAAATCACAGAACAAAGCTCAAATTTCTAGTAAAATTAACGATTCAACTCTGTCTCAAAGGGGAATGGGGAATGGGTTATATAGTGACAGAAACCGAACAAGTAAATAAGGAAACACTATAAAATCAAACATAAATAAGGAAGTAATCACATGCATAATCATTAAAAATTGGATTAGGGAAAAATATGTAAACCCTAGTCGATAGAAATCGGAAATTGGCCAGAAATCTTGGCTAATCGGACCCATATAGCCTGGTCATGATGTATATGGACTAAATAATATCCAGATTCAAGCGGTTGAAGTTGAATATCCGGATTCTGAGAGATAGTACTTGCCATGTTTAGGCAAGTACTAGGTGATACCATAGTGTAACGACCCGACCGGTCATTTTGCGTTATCGGACCCCGTTACCCTAGATAAAACTTCCCATAGTGGCATTTTATGATTTATGACTTGCGGGGACTAGTGGTCCGGGATTCGGAGGTGTTTAAAGTGCAATAGGAACATTGGTTCCTTAAGGTTGGCCTTTAAGGCTAAATTTGACTTCGGTCAATATTTTTGGTAAACGACCTCGGAATCGAGTTTCTTCGATTTCAGTAACTTCATGTGATGATTTTGGACCTGGGCGTATGTTCGGATTAGGTTTCTGATGAACCAGAGGCATTTCGGCACCCAATATTGATATAAGAAGTTCCCTAAGTTCATATTTTGGTTTGGGGCGTGTTTTTGTGTTATCGAGGTCCGGACGGAATTCTGAGACCGGGACTAGTTCGATTATGTTAATTATAACTTGCCTGTAAAATTTTGGTGTCATTCCGAGTTGTATAAGTCAGTTCGGCACGTTGTGAGCGAAGTATAGAAAACTTAAAGTTCCTAAGTTTGGCTCTTGGGGTTTGGGGGTGTGATTTTAAGTTTTAACGTTGTTTTGGGTGTTCCAAAGGCTCAAGAGAGTCCTTATTATGATTTGGGACTCGTTGGTATATTTGGGCTAGGGCTCGGATGGGCCCAGGTGCTTTTCGGGCACCTAACAGGGCTAAAAACCAGCAAAACATAGATGTTGGTGCACCTGTTCTGGTGTGACCTCAGGTGTGGTTGCGCGGTCGCAGGTGCGGGAACGCTCCTGCGGTCCCCAGCATCGCAGGTGCGATCACCCAATGGCCTGGCCAATTATCGCAGGTGCAAAAAATATTCCGCAGGAGCGGAGCCGTAGATGCGGCCTCCACTCCGCAGGTGCAGGCCCAGACTCCCCAGCCCATTTCCGTAGGTACGAGATTTTTCTCGCCGGTGCGAGACCGCAGGTGCGGTCCTCGAGCCGCAGGTGTGAAAACATTGCCCAGGCAGTGTATTTTTATACACAGAATTTAAACCCATTTTCTGACTTTCCTTCTTCTTCCTTAGACGATTCTCCTCTATTATTAAGGGCTAACGACCTAGTCTTCTAAGGTAAGTGAACTCTACTCAAAAATTAGCTTCATTCATGGATTTCTAGCTTAATTAACTACATAAATTAGTGCAAAAATAAAAAATTTGGGTAGTAACCTAGAACTTGTGATAATTTGAGAATTTTTCTATGAATTGGCAATGAAAAGTAAGAATCGTATATTAATGATCCTTAGTCTTGGGGTGAGTGTTCCTTTTGAGATTTATCGAAATCCGAGCGCGCGGGCCCGGGGTTGGATTTTGGAAATTTCTCAAGAATGTTGAATTATTGAAAAATTAGGATAATTTCTCTATTTTTGAGCATGCATTGATGTCATTATACTGTATTTGGCTAGTTGCTAGTCCTCGGTTGTAGAGTTCGGAGATTCGGGCGCATCCATGATCCGAGGTGTGGTTTCTTCATGAGGTGAGTCTCCTTTCCAACCTTGTAAGGGGGAAATGTCCCCATATGATCCTTATTTTCTATGTATACATGTTGTGGGGGCCGCGTACGTACCAAGTGACGAAAGTCCATACGTGGCGACTATATTGCTATGTCGGGTAGATTTAGGACTCACGAGCATGCCACTATGTGCCTTATATGTAACTTGTATTTGTTAAGAGTTTTAATTATTGTCGAGGTGATATGGAAACATGAAAAATTATAATTTAGATCCCAGTGGCCTATCCGTGGTATTTACACAGTCATCCCAGTTGGCTATCTGTGGTATTTACACAGTCCTGTTGAGTTCACTGTTGAGTTGGTACACACATGTACTTATATATATACACACTTGTTATCGAGTCAGCACACGAGCCACAGGTATGATGCGCGGCCGTGGGTCAGCTTATTATTATCGAGTTAGCAGACGAGTCGCAGGTATGATGCGCGATTGTGGGTCAGCTTATTATTATCGAGTCAGCACATGAGTCGCAGGTATGATGCGCGATCGTGGGTCAGCTTATCATTATCGAGTCAGCACACGAGTCGTAGGTACGATGCGCGATCATGGGTTAGCTTATTATATCGAGTCAGCACGCGAGTCGCAGGTATGATTCGCGATCGTGGGTTAGCTTATGACCTCAGTCCCTATGACCACCCTTATGACTCCGGCCGGTCGTCTTGTCCTGGTATGTGTATGATCACTTGAGTTCTGAGTCACTTAAAACTGGAGTGTCAGGTATTGGTTAAGAGAAGATTTTGGTACCTTGTTGTCCTTTTTTCAATTATTATCTCGATTTCATTATTTGTTATGTACTTGTTGCTCACTGTTTCTCATGCCTATTGTTTTAGCCATATTTCGTCATATATTATATTGCTGGACCTTAGTAAATACCTAGTCGAGCTCTCGTCACTACTCTTTCGAGTTTGGGCTGGATACTCACTGGGTACATATTTATTATGTACTCATGCTGTACTTCTTCTTCTTCTTCTTCTGTACTTGATTGTACAGGTCGGGAGGCTGGTACATCTAATTATCAGGCCGGTGATAGATACTGACTTGAGCTGATTCGACTTCGCGGTGAGCTGCTCTTCCTGACGATCTCTGGCAGCACCCCGGAGTTTCCTTTGTCATTTTCCCATCTACTTCATTCAGACTGTGGGATTGTGTGTGTGTGTGTGTGTGTGTGTGTGTGTATATATATATATATATATATATATATATATATATATATATATATATATTATCCTTGTATATTCAGATAATTGCCCTTGATACTCGTGACACTAGTTCCTGGCACACACATAGAATATTTTGGGTTTTGGGCTGTATATTTATGCATAAGCTTATCTTTTGACTCATGTGTCGTATGAATTTATTTATGTCACAGGCTATCATCATGTTAATAATTGTTTAAAAACTGGTAAACGTTGGGATAATTAGTCAAATGGGAAGGGTAACACTTAGTGTAATTCATGTTGGCTTGCCTAACTCCGTTGTTGGGCGCCATCGGGACCTAAATTAGGATTTGGGTCGTGACACATAGTTTTGTAGAAAATAATGAGATAACACACAAAAGGTAAGGAAATCCTGGAGAGAATCCATGGTTGAGACTGATTCGGAGTGATTTGAGAGGGCATCTAGGGTTTCTGTTGAGAGGAGAGAATTTTAGTACGTCGGTTAAAGAGAATGAGAGGATTAGGGTTCGGGTGGGTAATTAAAACGGGTACCGGCCAGGTCTTTTAAAGGGGTCATTTGACTTTGGGCTGGGTTACTGGGCTAAGGTGTTCGGCCATCTTTAGTCCGAAAACTGGTTTAAAAATTGGGCTAGCCTTTTAAACAATATAATTTATCAAAATAAAAAATAATTAGTAAATGAATAAAAATATTTTTATGCACTAAAGTGATTTAAAATAATCATTTAGCATTATAAAAATAGTAAATACTATTTTGACGCCAATAATATAAATAAGGAGCATTTGTATATAAATATAAGCTATTATTGCAATATTATGCAAATAGCTTTAAAATGATAATGTAATTATAAAAACAATAAAGTGAAAATATTATGAGATATATATATGAGGATACAAAATAGTAATTTTGGATGATTAAGTCATCACAAATAATTCAAAGGGATAAATACTAAATATTTATGTAATTTAAATGCAAGAAAATTAATTTTAAAGCTCTAAATTATGAAAAATTATAAAAAAGGGCTTGTAAAGATTTGTAAGTTAAGTAATGAAGCAAAAATAATGTTTTGAAAGTTTATATATTATTTGAAAAAATATGTGGGAAAAATTGGGTATCAAAAATAAGTCACGCGCCTTCCGATCCGCGTAACTCTTCTGTTGGGATTGTACTGTGCGGAGTCGCTCCTGGATCAACTTCACCTTTTCCAAAGAATCCTTCACCAAATAATTACCATACAACCTAGCCTCGCCGGCCTCAAACCACCCAATGGGAGAACGACAACGCCGACCATATAAAGCCTCGAACGGAGCCTTCTCGATGTTGGACTGGTAACTGTTGTTCTAAGCAAACTCAGCCAAAGGCAAGAACTGATCCCACTGTCCCCCAAAGTCAATCACACATGCTCTAAGCATGCCCTCCAAGATCTGAACTGTCCGTTCTGACTGCCCGTCGGTCAGTAGATGGAACGCAGTGTTGAGCTCTACATGAGTCCCTAACTCACTCTGGATGGCTCTCCAGAATTGCGAAGTGAACTGAGGGTATCTATCTGATATGATGGAGATAGGCACACCGTGCAACCGAACTATCTCCCGAATATAAATCTAGGCCAACCTCTCTGAAGTATAAGTAGTTGCAACTGGAATGAAGTGTGCCGACTTGGTCAACCTGTCTACAATGAACCAAACCGCATCAAACTTCCTCAAAGTCTGCGGCAACCTAACTACGAAGTCCATAGTAATGTGCTCCCACTTCAACTCATGTATAGTGATCCGTTGGAGTAGACCTCCTGGCCTCTAGTGCTCGCACTTAACCTGCTGGCAATTTAGGCACCTAGCCACGTACTCAACTATGTCCTTCTTCATCAGCCGCCACCAATAATGTTGTCTCAAGTCATAATTCATCTTTGTAGCACCTGGATGGATAGAATACCGAGAACTGTGCGCCTCCTCTAGAATCATTTCCCTCAAGCCATCAACATTAGGAACACATAGACAACCATGAAGTCGTGGGACACCATCCTCGCCAATAGAAACCTCCTTGGTACCACCCAGTAGTATCGTCTCTCTGAAAACCAACAGGTGCATATCATCAAACTGTTGAGCCTTGATCTACTCCATAGTGAAGACTGAGCAACGACGTAAGCAATAACTCGGTTAGGCTCTGAATATCCAACCTCACAAGTCTTTTATCCAAGGGTTGAATGTCCAAGGCTAGTAGCCTCTCCTCTGCTAAAATAATACCAACCTACCCATACTCTCTGCCTTCCTTCTCAAGGAATCCGCGACTATGTTCGCCTTGCCCGGATGATAAAGAATGGTGATGTCATAATCCTTCAGTAACTCAAGCCATCTACGCTACCTATAATTGAGATCTATTTTCTTGAACAAATTCTGCAAATTGCGATGATCAGTGTAAACCTCACAGGACACCCCATATAGATAATGCCTCTAGATTTTAAGAGCTTGGACAATCGCGTCCAGTTCCAAATCGTGCACATGATAATTCTTCTCGTGGGGCTTCCGCTGACATGAAGCATATGCAATAACTCGCCCCTCCTCCTACATCAATACACAACCCAAGCCAACACGTGAAGCGTCACAATACATAGTATACATCCGCGAACTGGAAGGCAATAGAAGGGTCGGTGTTGAGGTCAAAGATGTCTTGAGCTTCTGGAAGCTCGCCTCACAATCATCAGACCAACAACACGGAGCACCCTTATACATAAATCTAGTCAAAGGTGCTGCAATAGATGAGTAGCCCTCCACGAACCGGCGATAATAACCTGCTAACCCCAAAAAGCTCTTGATCTCTGTCGCCGAAGTAGGACGAGGCCAACTCTGAACTGCCTCAATATTCTTGGGATCAACCTTGATGCCCTCGCCTGATACCACATGCCCCAAGAATGCCACATAATCTAGCCAAAACTCACACTTAGAGAATTTAGCATATAGCTTCTATTCCCGCAAGGTGTGAAGCACCACTCTCAAATTCTGCTCGTGCTCCTCCATGCTATGTCAGTAAATCAAAATGTCATCAATGAAGACGATGACGAATGAACCAATATAAAGCCTGAACACCCTGTTCATCAAGTCCATAAATGCCGCTGGGGAATTAGTCAAACCGAAGGACATCACTAGAAACTCATAATGGCCATATCTAGTACGGAAGGAAGTCTTCGGAACATTTGAGTCTTGGATCTTCAACTGATGCTACCCCGACCTCAAGTTGATCTTAGAGAACACCCTATAACCTAGTCAAACAAATCATCAATACGCGACAATGTGTACTTGTTCTTGATGGTGACCTTGTTTAACTGGCGGTAATTAATGCACATTCGCATAGTCCCATATTTCTTCTTCACAAATAGTACTGGTGCACCCCAAAGTAATACACTCGGCCTGACAAACCCCTTTGCTAGAAACTCCTCAAGTTGTTCCTTCAACTCCTTTAATTCTTTCGGAGCCAAATGGTACAGTGGAAAAGTTATCGGTTCAGTACCTACAAATCAATATCACGATCCGGTGGCATGCCTGGAATGTCAGAAGGAAACACATCGGCGAACTTCCGGACTACTAGTACTGAATCAATTATCGGAGACTATGTGGTAGTATCCCGAACATAGGCTAGATAACCCGAGCAACCCTTCTCGACCATGTGTTGAGCCTTCATAAAAGATATAATCTGACTGGATGTACTGACAGATGAACCCTTCCACTCGAACCTAGGCAACTCTAGCATCGCTAAAGCAACAGTCTTGGCATGGAAATCAAGGATGGCGTGATAGGGAGATACCTAGTCCATGCCAGGATGACCTCAAAGTCAGTCATATCAAACAACAGAATATCTGCTCTAGTCTCGTAACCACAAAATGTAATCACACATGTTCGATAGATCTGATCCACAACAACAGAATCGCCCACAAGACTGGACACATAGAAAGGAGTACCCAAGGACCCATGATGAGTATCCAGAAAGTGAGCAAACAAGGATGACACATACGAATAGGTAGATCCTGGATCAAATAATAATGAAGCATCCCTACCGCAAACGGAGATAATACTTGTGATCACGGCATCTGAGGCCACTACATCTGGTCAAGCTAGAAAATCATAAAACCTGGCTGGAGCGCCACCTGGCTGGCCTCCGCCTATCGTACCTCCACCTCTAGGACGGACTCTACCCACCTTCCCTCCGCCTCTGGGCGGGCGCGTGCAACTGCTGGAGCTGAAATCATAGGCTGCTGACCCTACTGCACCACCTTGCCCCAAAGTCTGAGCAATGCCTGTTTATGTGGCTAGGATCCCCGCACTGATAGCAACCTCTCGGAGTGGTGGACTGCTGCCCTGAAGTCTGACCCTGATGGACTAAATACCCACTGGAAGAACCGTGAATAGCTAGTGGGCGATGTGAACTCTCGGGCATGGCACTGAAGTAGGCATAGGAAGAACCCTGATGACTGGATTACCCACTAGAAGAACTCTGAATAGCTAGCGTCCGGTAAGAACTCTCCGAAATAGCACTGAAATAGAGTCGCGATGGAACACCCCGAAGAAGTGGTGGTGCTGAATATAGGGGCCTACTGGACTGACCCCTCCCAAAGTGACCTCTGCCCCCAGCTGGGGCACATCTAAACTCGCCAGAAAAACGGGACCTCTTGTCCCGCTGCATCTGCTCTATACCCCTCTAACGATCACCCTCAATCCTGCGAGAAATCTCCACTAGTAACTGATAGGGATTCCCCATCTCAACCTCCCGAGCCATGCTAGACTGAATGCTAGAATGCAACTCTGCAACAAACCTCCACACTCGCTCTGCCTCAGTAGGAAATATCATAAGTGGATGGCGAGACAACTCAAAAGATCTATCCTCATACTCGGTCACTGACATTTGGCTCTGCTCGAGCCGCTCAAACTGACATCGCAACTCTTCCCTATATGAGGGTGGAATATACATATCCAATAATAAGCGTGTGAACTGGTCCTATTTCATGGGAGGAGAATCTGTTGGTCTACCAAGAAGATAAGACAGCCACCACCTACGTGTGTTGCCCTCCAACTGAAAGGTAGTGAAATTCACCTTGTGAGACTTCAATATCCTCATGTTGTGCAGTTTGTCCCTGCACCTATCATTTAATGTCCTGAGGATCCTCGTGTCGCTCATCTCCAAAGACCGGAGGGTGAATGTTGGTCCATCTGTCCAAAAGCTTCTGCAGCTCGCCGGTCGCAGCTGGTCTAAGCTCAGGAATATCCGCTGCAACTAGTTGGGTCCCGCCCACAGGTAGTGTACGCGGGGTCTGATATACGACGGCTGCATGCCTAGGTGCCTGAGCAATAAGGGTTTGTGCTCCCCCTCCCACATGAGGTGTGTTTGGGTTTGCTGGGAATAAACCATCTTGAGTCATAGAATCCATGAACTGCAGCATACGGCCCATGACCTCCTGACGTAAAGTCTACCAGAGCTGGCTCTACCGCGGGCACCTCGCCCTGCTCCTCAAAAATGGGATCCTCCACTGGATCCACTGGTGGTACAACTAGGGAAACTCTGGGACGTCCTCGTCCCCTACCTCGGGCCGGTGCCCTCCCCCGATCTCTTCCGCGGCCTCTCGCAATGGGGGAAGCAGCCTCTCCCAGGTCTGGAATATCTGCTGCGCGCATTCTCACCATCTGTGAGAGAGTAAGAGAAGAAACTTATAATGTCACCAATTTCACGATATGAGATGAATAAAGAGTAGTTTCCTAACGCCCTATATACTCTCGAAGATAAGTACAGACGTCTCTGCACCGATCCGCAAGACTCTATTGGGCATGTCCATAACTTGTGAGATCTATGTGAACCTAGTGCTCTGATAAATCTAGTGGTTTTCACTTTTAATATGTTTGCAAATTGAGTAACACTCCTCATTAATAAGAGTCCTATAACTTTACAGTTTTAAAGTGATTAAACAAAAGCAACTAAGTGCATAATCGAAGTCATAACAATAAACCAAAATCATAAGTCTACTATAGTGTGTGCAAGACCTGGTGTCACAAGTATTTGGGCATTCTAGTAGAATATACAAAAGAATACTAGTCTACTGTCTGAAAGAAATAGATAGAAATAATAACCCAAAAGAGAGACTTCGGTTGCTGTTGAACGGCTCGGAACGGTAGCTCACCGTGTAGTCTCGTGGTAGAAGTCAAGCGTGTGCGCCAGACTGTTAACCAGATGCACCTGCCTTAGATCCTGCACATCAAGTGTGGAAGTGTAACATGAGTACATAAACAACATGTAACCAGTACGTATCTAGTCTAATCTCGAAGAAATAGTGACGAGGGGTTGACTTCGACACTTACTAAGGGCCAAGACATAATAATACGAAGTTCTAATTAAGCATGAAACATACAATGGCAATAGAGTTCAACAAGAAGTAAGTAAACAAAACTTCTTTCATGTAAGAAGCAAATCATTTCTCTCATATATTCCTTTCACATTTCAAGCCCATAACATTATTAAATATAAAAAGGAAATTCCGGTATCAATGCGCACGAGTTATGCCGAGGACGTACAACCCCATCCAAATATACATAATAATATACGGTGCACTGCCGAGGGTCGAACGGCCCGAACCATGTAATATATCAATAAATCATGCCGAGACGAACGACCCGCTCCCATGGGAGTAGTAGAAATTTACCCCGCTCGCAAAATATATTTGCGAAGCGGTTGAACATAGATGTTCTCAAGCTATCACAATATTTCTCAATATCTTTTTGAAATAGGAAATTGAACTTGGAACCTTAAAATATTAAAATTCTCAACCTCCACTTTAAATCCGACAAGTAGCAAACAAAAATTAAGCAACAATATTAACAAATCATGGTGTAAGCCTAAATCTACCTGGACATAAGCATGAATAGTAGCTACGCACGGGCTCTTGTCACATTGTGCGTGCGTAACCCCCACAAATAGAAGAACATTTTGATTTAAGTTCACTTATGGGATTAATTCCCTCTTAACAAGGTTAGAAAAGAGAGTTACCTCGTCTCAAGGCCTACTTTTCCGGTCCAAGAATGTGCCCGAACCCTCAATTATGTGCCGAATCAACCCAAAACTAATCAAATAGTATATAAACTAATCAATACATACTCAAAAGTTCATATTCCAACTATTTTAAGAGGTTACCCAACCCAAAACTAAAGGTTCTTAAAATTCACCCGCGGGCCCACGTGCCCGGTTTCCGGAAATTTTCGAAGAAAGTTATTACCCATAACCTTAGGAACAAGAATATATGATTTTTATCAAATTCCAAAACCATTTTCGTGGTCAAATCCCAATTTTACCCAAAACCTAGGTTGTCATCGAAACCCTTGATTTCACCAATTTTTACATGTTAATCTACCCATAATCTATGTATTTAACTTATGTTGTGTAGAAATTATTTACCTCAAAGTGCTAGGTGAAAACCCATTTCCAAAAGCTCCAAAAATTGCCCAAGAGAAGAAGTGAAATGAAATAAATGGCCTAAGTCCCGCATTAAATGAGCTGGGCACATGCCTCTGATGTCGCATTTGCGACACCAAGTTCGCAAATGCGAGGGTCACAAATGTGAAGCCTGGCCCTAGCTGCTAAGGTCGCAAATGCGATCACTACTGAGTTCGCAAATGTGGCTCAGGTGTTGCAAATGCAAAAAATCCCCATGTCGCGCTTCTTCACAATTGCGAAGCTCATCTCGCAAATGTGAAGTCCGTATTTGCGAACTATTTCTCGCAAATGAAATCTTGTGTGTTTTTCATCCCTTCCGCATGTTCGAAACTCACCCGAGCCCTCGAGGCTCCACACCAACTACCCACACAAGTCTAATAACCCCATACAAACTCGCTCGAGCGATCCAAGACACATAAATAACATCAAAACTACGAATTGGACGCCAAAATACATGAATTCAAAAACATCTAAAAAGACTTTCGCTCGTTCGATTCCTATCAAATCAACTCGGAATGACACCAAATTTTGCGTGCAAGTCTTAAATGGTATTACAGAATTATTTCCGGTCTCGGAAATTCGTTTGGACCTCGATATCACCAAAATCCGGTCCAAACCAAATTTTAAAGAACTTCGAGAACCAACTTTTGACATTAGGCACTGAAACGCTCCTGGGTCATCCAAAACCGGAACCGAGCATACTCCCAAGTTCAAAATCATCATACAAACCTATTGCAACCATCAAATCCCGATTCCGATGTCGTTTACTCAAAATGTTGACCGAAGTGAAACTTAGCCCTTTAAGGCCAACTTAAGGAACCAATTGTTCCGATTTCAACCCGAACTCTTCCAAATCTAAAACTAACCATCTCCGTAAGTCATAAAACAGTAAAAGCACATACATGGAGTCTTATTTAGGGGAACGGAGTTCTAGAAAGCAAAACGATCGGTCGAGTCGTTACATCGCACTCACTATTATTGTAGCTCAGCCCCTGTTTATGGTTATGTATTCATTTGAACCCATAATATTTCACACAAAGTGTGTGTGTTGTGTGTAAAATCCTACTTATAAAATATCAACAAATATTATATTTAGACCCATAAATTTTAATAGTATAGTAAATAAAATACTGAAAATCCTAAAATTTGAATCCGTTAAATTTAAATTCTGGACCCGTCTTCGATCACGATTAAACTGGGGAGGGGTGGGTGGGTAGGTGAGTCATGACTGATGAATAGAACGAATTAACTTAAATTAAAAGGATGTACTTGACTACTGGTGCATCAGTTCTCACGTGCATCGTCAAAAAATTTGGCACATGAACTGTAGTAATAAAATAATTAACCTTGTTAGTAAAGCATGCAGAATAAGTAATTAAAATGATGTCAATGCGTTAATTGAGTCACATGCAGATGGTCTTCCCATAGTATAACAAGCAGATGAATGCTAATATATTATTGGCACCTCTATAGAGTGTCGGTTAGGCAACATAATTATCAAATTATGTTTAGGAATTTCTACTGTTCAATTATATAGTCATACAACTAAATACTAATGAGAATCTTCCTAATATAGTGGGGGGGAAATTCATTGTTTTGTAAAATCCTAAATGACAATTAAAATCCAAGAAAGAGAATGCGTACATAAAATAAAAGTGTACAATTCTTTGATAGATTGAACTATGTGTAGCTTATTAATATGGATTTAAGTTATATAAATATCTTTTTACACTATTAGTAAATTTTAATATGTGACAGTAGGTTACTAGGTTAATTGTCATTTTTACCAAGCAATCAATTAATATTTATCAAAAAATATATCTATACACATCTACTTTCTTATCTGAATGTATAAAAAATTTTACATCTTCGACGAATAAAACATAAACTCTAATTGAAACATATTGCGGTAATCATATTCAAATGACAAAAAGTAGTGGATCAGGCTCACTTGAACTTTCTCATCTCAACTTTCATATAAATTATATAAACTACGTTACTCATATATAGAAGGCTTCAACCATTGATTCTATCATTGATGCGAGCACAATTTACAAGATATTGATATACAATTTTCTTTTTTAATTAGAAATTGTGGGGAGGAAACAATTTAAATTTTATAAACTGCATTATTTACAAGGGAAGGCGAGCCTAAGAAACTTAAATATAAGACAAGTTGATTTTTACTAAAAAAAAAAAGAAAAGGAAAAGCGAATCTAAAGAGCTAGGTCACTACAAGAGAAGTCTATAAATTACGCTCTTTAGGAAATAATAAACTGCAGACACTTCAAAACACTATTTCCTAATATGGTATTGTTTAAGCTTGGCTTCATTTTCACTGTTCTTCTCGTGGCAACCACAAGTTAGTATTCGTCTCTTTTTGTCTCTGCATATTGAAATAATATTATTACGCTTAATTGTTCATATTATATTAATCATAATTTGATTTTGATAATGTTAATTGTGAAATATTCCAGTGAACGTGCTATGGTTCTCGAAGACGAATGTGCTGGCATGGAATTATGAGCATGATTTCTCAAGAGTTGAAAGGCGTCTACTCCCTCAACTTAATGATGTTCTAACTTGTGGGAGATCTTGTCAAACCAACAACGACTGCAATGACTGTTGGGTTTGCTGTAAGTGTGATGTGCTCCATCGTTGCGACGTAGTTACAGGGTAAAGTATGTGCAAATTGCACATTATTGTTCAAATGCGACGAACTCTACTACTATTTCCAATAACGACTTTACCTTTTCGTGTGATTTCAGTTTTTTTTTTTTCCATTTCAATGTTTCCTTGTCTTTTAGATTTTGTACGAATAAAGAAGAAAGTTAAGTGAATGACTCTCTATTTCGAAATGTGAAAGGATTGAACGGCGTGGTGAATTTTAGTACTTTGTATCTGTTTGTAATTTTCATGAATTTACCAATTTATTTATCATCTTTTACGTACCCTTTTAGTTTCTCTGATGTAGTACTTTTCTACCCAACAATTTTCTAATTTTTATTACGATCCAAACTAGGGTTCATATGACTAATTAATGAATAGAAAGGATTAAGTTTAGAGCTCCGTCTTGAAAAGAATAGCTAAAAATAAAATAAAATAAATAAAAAGTAATATTCACAGAGGATACATTAATGAAAGAAAACGAGGAAACTCATAAAGCGCATATATAAATATGGTATTAATAGTCTCTAGTTAATTAAACATGAGAAATAAGATCTCTGATAAAATACTTGAGTATATTATTTTATGGATAATATAAAAATAAAATACTCCCTCTTCAAGAAAAAGAAATTTTTAAAACTCGTGGTCTAAAACGCTATGAGATTTCTATGACTACAAAGTAAAATTAACAATTTAAAGTTTAATTATTTCTACTCGAGGAATGTTACAGCTATGAATAGCATGTATTCATCGTAAAGATCTTTAGAGATGTAAATCACAATTCTTCCTAATTAATGGGAGATTCTCAATTTGAGATATATATACAATATATAAAACTCCTACAATTGCAGGTAAAAACGGGTGTTTTGCCTTTAGTGTCAAATCATTGCGTATACATTCGATTTATTCGGTGACTTAATAAACCTAAAAAATAAATATTGGGTAGCGATCAGTGGGGAAGTCGAGATGTCAAAATATAAATAATTAGATACATTGAAAAGTTAAGGGGAGTCCATATATAGTAAATATACATCAAATTAAAAAATTTATCTAGCAATACAGTGTAATTTTTCAGCGAAAAAGTATCTCTAAACACCCCTTGGTTCAATGTGGCTCCGCCACTGATAGCGACTTCAATTCTTTTTTTTAGTTTATCCATATTGACGCATATTTTGCAGTCCCTTCACTTATTTCTATTTTCAAATACAAGAAATTTTTTTTTTCTCAAAAGAGAATATGACAACAGTGAGAGCTTTTTACTTGCCAAACATTAAAATCTAGCATGAGAAATAGAACAAGTTCACTTTCGGTCTGTCTAGAAAGCCATGTGCAATTATTTGGTTGTATAATCATCAAGGTAGTAATTACACATCGTGGTACTTCATAGTATAATAATTACAATTACGATGCCTTATTTGTTTGTTAGAAGGTAATTACAGTGTAATTCTCACTGTCAGATTTGGTCAGATAAGAGTAATTATAGTTAAATAAAAAAAATCAGATTAACATATCCAAATATATTTAATATTATAAATTAATAAATAATATCTTTAAAGTAGTAAGTATCTTTCAAATAAATAATATTATAATGAAAAGCAGAGTCGAGAAGTTGCTTAAAGGAGATGGTTTAACCGATATGGGAGTGACGAAGTAGTATATGGATTTTGTGGTAGGATAACCACATGCCTTGGGAAAATTTTAGAGCGATTTGGGGGTCATGATGGAAAGTGACTAGGTCTACAGATTTTAGTTGGAATGGTGGCTACTGTGCCGAGTAAGGTTGAATATGATGAAAAAAAAAGTTTGCTTGGAGTGTTTAGGGGTGTAAGAGCTTGATTATCGTTATGGGATATGGCGTGACTTCATGTTTGGAATGTATTGTCAAATTTTCAATTGGTGTTAATAGGGAGCGAAAAGACGTGTTCATCTAGTAGACGAGCATGGGCTCAGGAGGGTTTATTCATTTTGTGGTAGTTGTACCCAATGCAGCGTCGTTGGAAGATGTCGGTACGGAATTTCACATGTGGGTTATCTCCTGTCAGCAGGTTAGTGGTTGCGTGATTTGATGAAGTTTCTACGAAGAGTTCTACTTACTACCCGGCAGAAGGTCGCTGATAATTTGGAATGTTCATGAAACGTTTAAAAAGAGACTATGAGAAATTTGGAAGGTTGATGGTGCGAGATCATGGCAATCGAGAAGGAGAAATCTTTGTGGGTTCTACATTTTGTGATGGTAGCTTAAAGCTAAGTGGGGGAGCCCACAGTTTACGATTGGATCGCATGGTTGTCTGCTTGTGCAGTTTCTAGCTATCAGTGCATTGATGGATCGTTTATGACTAAGAAAAGGAAATATCAGGGGTCATTCGAGCAAGGAACTTGATGAATGTGTGTTATATTTCACCTTATCGATTCATGTGCAATTTTTGGAAAGACTCATAGTTTATGCTTCTTGTGGATGTGATGTACGAGGAAAATGATTCATCTGGTTGCTTCTTTGGGAGTATTCATGTGCTAGCAGAGTATTGGAGTTTGATTATATTCGGGACTAGGTCATAGTGGCTGACTCTCAACAACACTTCTGGTGGGTTCAAGATTTAAAGTGCAGTGCCTAATGATTTCGGGTCAGTTGTATGGTTAAGGATCGAGTTTTTTGCAGTGGATTATGAAAGGGACTTGGAGTGTTCTATGTTATTATCGGTCTGCGGTGCAACATTGGAGAAACGGGAGAAGATAACTTCGGGTTCGTAGAGGATGTTTCAGAATGGGTGTACCAGTTGGAGATGTTATTGTGCGCATAAGGAGGGTATGAGATGGTTCGTGGGTATTGAGACGATGTGGTCTTGTGAATTAGGTCACTCGGGATGAGTGTTGTTGGGTTACCTTATGTTTTGAATGGAGCTATTATTATTTCTAAGGCAAGTCTAGAGTAAATTGGAAGAAGTTGGGTCGGTTAGTAATGGTTGAATCAGTATGGTTGTGGCAATGATAAGTTCCTTCGGCGTGTTAAGTTATACAAGTGGTTTGTGGTTGTATGTGAGGGATTGACACCCACCATAATTTGATTGATTTGATAGGTATTTGATTCTAATGACCTTGTTATGTGTAAATAGATCCCAGAAGAGTTATGGCAGTTTAGACCACGACCTGAGGTTTGTATTTTCTGCGATTATGGGAATTTAGTTGCGTGTTAAAATGGTTCTTCTAAAATGAGTTAAGTGAAAGGTTTCTAGCCAATGGAATGATTATTCCACTAGTAATTCAGGGGTTATGATGAACTTTGGTACTCTCGTGTAGCAGTATGATGGGTGCAGTGAGCGGCATAGGAATTGAAAGTGGAGGATCAAGGTTGTGGTTCAGTATTGACAGGAATCTCACGAACCTGGATGAGCAAGGAAGAATTGAGATGTTCCACGTAAGCTGGCATTTTCTTTAGTGTCACCTGAGAACGGTGTCTTATGTAAGAGGCTTTTTGTGTTTATTTGCGGATTCTTGATTTGCTTTACAGAATTAGTATGGTTGGTGGTATGGAGGTGAAGACTTTGCTACCTGGTGCAGAAGGTTGTGGGAGAGTATTCCACGGGAAAATTGTATAAGTGTGACATATTAGTCACTTGATTATTAAAGATTGAAACCAAGCATGGATATTATGGTATTATCGCTGATGTGAGAGCGCATGCCTGGAAGAGGCTCTATTCCTTTGGTTATGAACTGTGGGAGTTGTTCCGAGTTGGGACAATTGCTCGTGTGTGTCATGGATATGGCCATTGTGGATCCTCGAAAGGTTGTTGGCCCAGTATGGTATGATCAGAATCGTCTTGAGGTTCATTGGTGGGTCTAATGTGAATGTGTGCTCTACGTCAGGTCGGATGCGTTCATTCGGCATAGCATTGCTTACGGATGTCTTTGGGCGTTGGATGTTATTTCTGTCATCAACTATTCCATGTAATACTCGATTGTACCATGTGGTTTGAGAGACGGCTTGATTATTCGCACATGTGTTGTGATCCCGTGTAGCTTGTGGTGTTATATGAGAAAATGGCTCTCGAGATACATGTCATTTATTTCACCTTAGTCGTGCTTGGGTTTTGTAGAGTATGGCGCTATGCGTCTCCCCAGGGATTGTATTATGCACTTGGCATGCTTGTGGTCGATATACGGGCATTTCGTGGGTATGAGCATTCTGGCTCGGAGGTATTTCCTTATAGATTGTTATGTGTGGATCGGGTGGCACGCCGCCACGGGTATGTTGTTTGGATCTGGTTGCACACCACAATGGTATCATGTGTGGACCGGGTTGCACGCCGCGACAATGAGATGTTGAGTATGATTCCTTACATATATTCTTGTCTATTTTGTTTCTCATTCTCTGAGAAGGGTTCATAGTATCTGTTCGACCGTTTTATTCGTTGCGCATGCTTGATAGTTCTTTTTCAGAGTTCGTTCTTCCTTATGATTCATATTTGGTTTGTAGCTTGTTGGCACATTTATGATGTCATATATGATATGAACGGTGTTTGAGGTGGCTTATTACCTGAGTAGCTTGTACTGGGGGAGACGAGAGTATTAGACCTGAGACCAGTGCGATCAGAGTTATGTAGGGTATATTAAAAATAGAAAATATTATTTTATAGTTCAGAATAAGGTAATTATTCCTGTGAGGAGAAGAGACACCATGATTTATTGAATTGGCAGGTGGTTATGAGCTTCCACACATCTTTTTTATCGGGACAGTATTGCAAGAGTTAGAATGGGGCTTACATGTGTTATGAGGCGTATTGCGAGCATTGGGTTAGTAAATTTTCAGCTATTGTTCTTGGAGCAGGTTACCATGGAAAATGAGTTATACGGTTCATTGTGTGGCATCAGCATGGGTGCACGATCATGTGTTGGTTCAACGTGTGGAGATTGATATAGTGTTTGTATGTTAGAATCGGGTTTCATGGAGAATTCTAGATGTTGGAATTTGGTTCTAAGAATCGGGTTTCATGGAGACTTCTAGATGTTGGAATTTGGTTCTAACGCTTGCTAGCTAAGGTTATAGGGAGGATCTTCAGTTTGACTCAAGCTAATGTTCTCACATGGGTTGTTGTGGCACGGGAAGCTGCACGAGGTGTTAAACAATGATTTCGGACAACTCCGGAATAGTTTTTGGCACGTTCGAGGATGAACGTATGTTTAAGTGGGGGAGAATGTAATGACCCAACCGGTCGTTTTGAGCTTTAGCGCATCGTTCGGCGGTTTGAGGCCTTGAGTAGCTTTACTTCATGTATTACGACTTGTACGTGTAATCAGAATTAAATTTCAGGAAGTTCAAATTCGGATGGAAAATTCTAATTTTGGAAGCTTTAAGTTGGAAAAACTGACTAAGCTTTAACTTTTGATAAAACAAACTCGGAATCGGGATTTTAATGTTCTAATAGGTTCGTATAACGATTTCTGACTTGGGCGTATGTTCGGGTTGAGTATCAGGTCGCCCGGGAGAATTTCGATGCTTATTGTGGAAAGTTGGCATTTTGCAAGGTTTTAGAATTTCCTAGGTTTGGTTTGAGGTAGACAATGGTGATATCGATGTCCGTTTGGGGTACCGAGAATTGAAATAGGTTCGTATTGTGATTTGTGACTTGTACGTAAAGTTTGGCGTCATTCCGGAATGTTTAAGTATGATTCGGACGCATTCGGCGAAGTTTGAATGTTTGAAAGTTTAAAGAAAAGTTCTGATCGTCAATTCGTAGTTTTGATGTTGTTTGGCGTGATTTGAGGTTTTGACTAAGTTCGTATCGTATTTTGGGACTTGTTGGTATATTTGTTTAAGGCCCCGAGTTGCTCGAGTGAGTTTCGGACGGGGTTCAGATCGATTTGAGTGAAGTTGTTGGAATTTTTGTTTTGCTGGTGCAACCGCTTCTATGAAGCCTTGGTCATAGAAGCGAGATGAAGCTCGCAAAGGCGACTTGGGCGAGTGATAACTAGGGATTTTGACCGCTTATTTGTCCTCTTTAACTTATGTTTTAGATCAAAAATGCTTAAAGGTATCCCGAGAACTAATGAAATGAGTTTTATTGCAGGAATATTGGGAAACGAGCCAAAAAGTGAAAATCAACTCAAAAAAAGAGTCAAAATTGGACAAGGACAAAAATAGGGCAAATGTGCTTAGAGTGCGGGCGGCACAATTCTTTGTGCGGCCGTAATCAATGAAGTAACCCTATCATCTTCAGCTTCACAATATGCGGACCGCATAATTCTAGTATGGCCGCAGAAGAGAGGTTCAGAGACTTGGAAGTTTAGAGATCCAAAGTTGTGTGGACCGCACAAGTATTGTGCGGCCGCAGAAGTCAGTGTGCGACCGCATCCATTATTATGCAGACCGCAGAGGAGTCGATTCAGAGAACCTCAAGTTAAAGTTGTGTGGACCGTAGGAATATTGTGCGGCCGCAAAAGCCAGTATGCGGCCACAATACCTATTACGCGGACAGCATAAAAAGAGATTCAGAGAATACGCCTGAAGGTGTGCGGCCGCAGAAGCCAAAGGTGCGACCGCACTCACTTTTGTGTGGTCCGCAGACTAAAGTCCTAATCCCAGCTCAAGCTATGTGTGCGGCCGCACAACCTCCGTAGGGGCATTTTTGTCAGATATTTTCAGCTTAGATAAATAGGACTTTTTGTCATTTTCAAGTTAAGTTGGGTTTTGTAAGAGCACCTGTTCCGTTTTCTTTTACTGCTTTTAGTAATTTTGTACTAGATTTGTCTCCAAACACTAGATTTTCAACTCATAATCAAATATTATGGATTCTATTTTTATTTCTTCTTTAATTTCTGTATTTTTCATGAGTAGATAAACCTTTAGCTAGGGTTGTGACCCAACCCTAATGTGGGTATTTGATGGGTGTTTAGTTTAGGGCTTGTTTGTGATTGAGTTAGTGATATTTAGCATCGTTCTTGCTAGAACTCAAGAATTAATGGTTGCAAACATTGATTCATGCCTATTTGACTTAATCTCTACTTGAGAAAGAAGGACTAAGTCTAGAAAAACTTGGCTAACAAGGAATTTGGGTGAACTCAAGAAATTGATGGCCCCAATTAAAGGGTTGAATCTAGAGATAGTAATACCCGACTTGAGCTAATATCACATGCATTGTGAAAATACCCATTTGGACTTGAGAAAGCCAAATTGAAAAAAATCACTCAAACTACCGAGAGGTATAGAGTGAGTACCCGGGTGTGATTGCTATATTACGACCCCGACTACTCAAACCTACCCTGGAGCTTACAACCCATTAGATAACCACCTAGGTAGAAGTCACGACCCTAGACCCTTTTATCAATTGAAAAACTCAACACCAAAAATATTATCCCTTCGTTTTATACTTGCAAACCATAGAGTAAAGTAGAAGTAGAACACCAATAAATATTGTGGATGTGTAATTTCAGCCAAAAATTGCAATCAACCTAGATATACACCTAATCCCATATTCTAACTCCTTGTGGATTCGATCCCGACTTTTGTTGGGTTTATTATTGCATCGACTGTGGTGTGGATTTGGCCGAGATCAATTTTTGGTGCTGTTGCCAGGGAGTTAAACGAATTTAGTTATATATCTGGGTATTTGTGTGTTTTGTCTTTCTTTCCTTCCGAGTCACTAATTTTGTTTGTGAATTGCTTTTATGTACGAAATGGCTCTTAACAACGAGCCCCTCAGAAATTTACCAATGGTGGAGGAGGTAGATGATGATCAAGTGGATAGATTCATCCCGAACCTCAAGTAAATAGGAGAGGCTTACCGCCTCATGATAATATCCCAAAACCCTCCCACACCTCCACCAAGAGTAGCACACCGGGTGTTGCCGAACGAGGGATATGCTAGTGCTATAGTCCCGCCCCGGATTAGGGCGGGCAACTTCCAAATAACCAACGTGATGCTTACACTGCTTGAGAAGCAAGGTTTCTTCACCAGAGCTCCACACCAAAATGCCTACAAGCATCTCAAGGGGTTCGTCGATACTTGTTGAGGGAGCAAGCAAACAAATATTTCCGAGGATGCACTATGATTAAGGCTATTTCCCTTTTTTATACAGGGAAAGGCTTTGGACAGGTTAAAGAGATTGCCCTATCATTCCATCCACACTTGGGATGAGTTGTCTGAGAAGTTCATTGTGTAATTCTTCTCTCCGGGGCACATGGCTACACTAAAGGATGAAATCCTATCTGTCAAGAAAGAGACCAATGAGCCATTGCACGAGATTTTGGAAAGATATCGTACCATGGTCAAAGATTTCCCGAACAATGATATGACCGAGACCATGATCCAACAGACTTCTACAGGGGGATCAACACAACAAATCATTTTGTGGTAAATCAACTCACCGGGGGTAACTTCATGAACACGCCTTATTCTAAAGCTTGTAAAATCTTGGATGAGATGGAGGATACCTCTTCGGCGTGGTAAAGTAGAGCCAATGTTCCTCAGGGTGACCTAAATGTTATTCACTTACACAAGGAACTACATGATCATGGGCAAGCTATTGCGGAGTTGACAACCACCATGAATCAATTGGACAAGGCTCAGCTTCAACAGGTTCAAGGGCTGAAACAGCTGAATGCTATGGAAGGGGTGAACATGATGGTGAACAAGAGACGGCAACGAGGTCAACAAGTAAAAAACCTTCCGGAACAATTTGAGAAAAGTAATAGTGGGTATAATCAAGATGATTCATATGATGAGCAAGATGACGAGGTTCAATATGTCAATAATTATCAAGGTCAAAGAAGCAATGCTCCAAATCAACAACAATGGAGATCACAAGGAAACTAAGGAAATTGGGACAACCAAGGCCACCAAGGAAATTCGAGTAGTGGCAACAACAACAACCAAGGAAATTGGGGGAACAACAATAATCAAAGAAATTGGGGTAATGAAGGCAACCAAGGAAAATGGGTAGGAAGTAATCAAGGTAATTGGGGTGGTAAAAATCAAATCAATTGGGGAGGCAACAATAATCAAGGGGGTTGGAACAATAGCAATCAATGAAATTAGGGGTCGGGCTTTCAAACGCCCCCGATGTATCAACAACCACATAACTCGCCTCCATACTCGTCGCAAGGTTCGAGTTCTTCCAATAGTGAGATAGGACGGATTGAAAATATGTTTAAGCAAATGATGGAGAAAAATGCCGACTCTGATGCCCGAATAGCCTCCCACAACACCTCTATCCGTAATTTGGAGGTTCAACTCAAACAAATTTCTCAACCTTTAAATACTCGCCCTAAGGGGGAACTACCTAGTGATACGGTGGTGAATCTGAAGGGTGGGAACAATACGGGGTATGCAATGGTCGTGACAACAAGAAGCGGGAGAGGTGGAGTTGCTAGTACCTCAAACCAAAGAATAAATGTGGATGATGCTCTGTTGGTTCAAGAAGATGATATTCCAAGAAATAATGTTCAAGCTAATGAAGAGGTGAGGATTGAAATTGATGAAAGTGTGGAGGAGACACAAAATGATGTGAACCTGTCCAGGGAGCATGTAATAGACATACTCGATCCGGCAGTGCAAAAGGCCAAAGAACCCTTGCCAAGGCCTCCTCCTCCATATACTCAAAGACTCGCAAAGAAAAATGTGTCGTTGATTGAAGCCTTAGAATAAATCCCAGGATATGCCAAGTTCATGAAGGATTTGGTAACAAAGAAGAGATCAATGAACTGTGAAACGATCAAAATGACAAATCAAGTGAGTGTTATTATGCACTCCATGGCTCCAAAGTTGGAAGACCCCGGTGCCTTCACAATCACATGCACTATTATGCAACTTGGGGGCAAGCATTAACTTGATGCCCTATTTTGTGTTCAAAACGTTTGGGATTGGGCAACAAATACCCACATCCATGAGGTTGCAAATGGCGGATCAGACAATGAAAAGGCCATTGGGGATAATTTATGATGTGTTTGTTCGGGTCGATAAGTTCATCCTTGTCGTAGATTTTGTGATCCTTGACTATGAGGTTGACTACGAGGTGACAATTATCTTAGGGAGACCTTTCCTTGCTACATAGAAGGCATTAGTTGATGTGGAAGCTAGTGAGCTGACCTTCCGGGTGGGCGATGAAAAAGTGGTGTTCCATGTTTCAAATCAATGAGGCTGACGAATAGCAACAAAGTGTGTTTGTTCGTGGATCTTGTCACCGAAGTAATTGTTGATGACACAAGTGTTGTGATAAATGTTGAAGATACCTTGGAAGTTGTGTTGCTAAATCATGATGAGGATGAGAAGGAAATCTTTGTAGAATGTGTCAATGATTTGCAAGGAATGGGGGTTCATATACTTATGAGCCCCAAAAACTCTCCTTGGATCTCGAGAACCGGAAAACTTCACCAACAAAGCCCTTAATCTAGGAGCATCCCACCCTGGAGTTAAAGCCTTTGCCTTCACACCTCAGGTATGAGTTTTTAGGCCTTTGTTCCATTTTACTTGTTATTCTTTCCTCGTGCTTAACTAACGTGCAGGTAGATTCTACCCTTGCGGTGCTCCAAAGGAGGAAAAAGCAACAAGTTGGACATTGGCAGATATTCTGGGTATAAGCCCTGCCTTTTGCATGCACAAAATCATTTTGGAGAAGGATTCCAAACCCTCCATGGAACATCAAAGACGATTGAATGAGGCCATGCAAAAGGTAGTGAAGAAAGAGATCATCAAATGGTTGGTGTTGGTCCCAAACCACACACGCAAGTATGCGTGGTCGTAGCAAGTAATATAATGTTAAATCGAATGTCGAACCCACAGGGACTTGCATAAACTACTTATTGAATCACTCTAATTGCTATTTAATCGACCCAAAACAAAATCCAAGAATATAACTAATTTATTCTATGATTATATGAACTAATTATCAAGTAACGCGAATATTGTTGTGTATTCAATAGAGACAAATATTCCAGGGTTGTGATCAATTCACCATTCATATCGCATTCTAAATAACTCTCCCTTTCTTATAATTCACTCATGGTTGCTAATTAATCGATAATTGCTCTCGTAGCCTTCTCCCGAAGTACTACTCGCCTATTCTCAATATATTAACGCCTATATTCCTATGAAATTAATATAATAGAACGCACTAAGATTACGATGTTTAATTAAGCACGGTGACTAGGTATATTCCTATCCTAACCATAAATTTTCTCCCCTGAAGAGTTAAGATCACGCTCTCTTCAATTCTTCTCTAATCTGTATACGGCTTTCCCAAGCATAACATAGATAGTATATAGAACCTAATTGCTGGCCAAACAATTAAGCATTTAAACGCAGAACTGAAGAAACAACCATATATTGAGCGAATTAAAATCAATGTTGACTTAATATCGAATAACAATATTCATGGCTAAACCACAAACCCAGAACAATGGGTGTTTAGCCACTCATACTAGACTTAAAAAATTGCATAAGTTTTGCATAAATGGAAAATACTAGATTAAGATGAAGAAAACTGATAATCCTTTGCTTCTTCAATGATCTTGTGTGTATATTCTCTCCAAAAATGGCATCCTCCCTCAAAGTTGTGTTTTTTGGTCTATTTATATGTTTGGGATAAACCCTAAACGTGTAGGAGACTTCTATTCTAGCCGGGAAACACTTAAAACCTTCAAAATTGGGAATTTACCGGACCAGGGACCCCAGTCGTTAAGCCTCAAACGCCCCCTTAACGCATGGGCAGGCCTGGCGTTAGGGTTCTAACGCCTGGCTGACGCCTGGGCCCCTCTGGCCTTAAGAGCCAAACGCCCCCTTAACGCCTGGGCAGGCCTGGCTTTAGGGGCCAAACGCCCGGGTATTGCCCGGCCACTCCTTTTCGACTCTTGGGCGTATTTTCGATGTTTATGCACCCATGTATCTCGGTTTCCATCTCCAATTCACCTACACATGAAATAGACTCCATTATGCTCATATAACGTGTATTTTTATCACAAAAGCATATAAAATGTAAGGTATATAATGCTTAAAACTATGAGTTCTAGCCACGCATCAACACCCCACACTTAGACTCTTGCTCGACTTCGAGCAATATCCTTCAACACGTTCACATTTCATTAACAAGAGGTATTTGACTTTTCAATCACACACATTACCCCTTAACTATGATCGATACCGGCAATCAAGTATTAACATACAAAATTTTACATTCTTTCCCTTCTTTAAACATGTCCAAGTATAACAATTCAATCAATCATACTAACAACCTAATTGCAACCACCCAACCTCAAGAGTCGACTTGCAACCACTAAGCCCTCTCAATTCACGCACCTACCCAACAAGAAAATTACAAAATTACCAATCGTTCATGAGATCATGTTCCCTCACCAACAACAAGAGAGTGAATATATCTAGTCCACACATTCAAATATACTTTTGAACATTATTTAAGGACATCACACAATTGAACAAATACACTCACTCTCAAAAAGAATTCATATGCATCACGTGGTCGTACCATAAGCTTGCCCGTAGTGTAGATCTTCACTAATTCAAGTTAGCCAAGTCTGGGATCAATTAGCACTTTTAAGGTTGTAATGTAGGCTAAGGGACGGGTAGGACATATTTAGGAATAGTGACTAACCCTCCTAAGCACTTTAATACACTAATTTCACAAATCAACACATATTCTTCTCAACCAATTCCCTTGCCACAATTCATATTCAACATAGTCCTCTTTCAATTAAGCACTTCTATATTCTCACTATCACACTAATAAAATTTGGAGGTGTGTATCTTTTGGTACATATTTTTTTTATTATTTTTTTTCTTTATTTTTTTTTTCTTCTTTCTACACATACTCCATACATGAAGATTCAATGGCTAGTGACTTTTGAATACAATTTTTTAGTGCACTAACAAGTCTTTCCATGGCTCCACTCAAAAGTTAATCCCCAATAGCTCACCTTACTTCTTTTAGCGACCAAGTTCCTTAGGAGGAAAAGGTGCAAGAAATCTCAATTTAAGAACAAAATAAGGGTACGGCTTGTAATGTGGGTACCAACGAAAAGGTCAATACGGCTCAAAGGGGCTAGCAATGGAAAATGTAATTCTTATGTGACAAGCACATCTATGATCAAGCAAAAAAATTCCTACGTCATCTCCTAGACTAGCATAACCTACAATTTCGCTTCGATTAACACACGAGA
The DNA here is from genome assembly GCA_005239505.1 of Nicotiana paniculata. Classification (NCBI taxonomy): domain Eukaryota; kingdom Viridiplantae; phylum Streptophyta; class Magnoliopsida; order Solanales; family Solanaceae; genus Nicotiana; species Nicotiana paniculata. The sequence continues at coordinate 115,561 of ML365764.1, forward strand.
CAAGTTCTAGACTACACAGGATAGCATAGACAATCACTAAACCTCACTCGCACATTGCACATGACTCATTCACAACGGTTTTATTCAACTCTCAAGTCAAGCAAGCACACAAAATTGAGAGAATTAAGCAATATTACACTATGTAGCATACAAGTCAAACAACTGAGCTAAGGCGTCACAAATTAGGCTATTTATTTTTACTCAGGAATCACATGTCAAACCAAATATAAGGGAAAACAGAATGCATGCCATAACCTAATATGCCGGCATCAAGAATGTCATGGGGTATCTCTAATTTACTCAGTTTCTTCCTAACTACTCTAAAAACAAAAATAAATTTAATTTAAATTACCCGGTTCAAGTTACACCCTTGAAAAAGAACCGTGGTCCAAAGAAAAACCAAGGGGGAATTACTACACTACCAAAAAGAAAAAAAGTTTTCTGGTATTTTTTTTTAGACTTACTTCCCTCAAGAGAGATGTCTAAGAGGTCCATCGTCGGAAAAAGTCCAAAAAAAAAATTTCTTTTTTTATTATATTTAAAACAACTACAAAAACTTAAAAGAAAGAAAATCATTTACTATCATGAATACCAAACTACAATACAAATCCACATACGGTCCACAATTTCACAATTCATAAGTACAACATAATATACATATACACCCACACTTAATCCATGCACTGTCCCCAGTGCATTATATAGAGACAAAAGCAGTAATAGAAGCAAGGTACAAGAAACTCCCTGATCATTCACCGTCGTCATCATCTGACACTCTCCACTCCTCCTCATGCTCATCTTCGTCATCATCTTCCTCATCTGAGTGCATTGGCTCTGCATCAGAGTCGTTAGGAGTGTTGATATCCTCATCATCAGGGAGCCTGTATCCCTCACCCGCTCCAATCATCTACAGCGCATGAGCATTTAGCGGGTACCTGTGATCCAATTCAACTCTCTCATCAACTGATGCTGGCCGACCTCCTATTCGCAACTGCAAATCCATCATCCTATAAAGATGGGCCATGAAGCTGTCATCCCACACATTGTGCTCTGCATTGGTCAGGGAGGGCTCTTCCTTCAGTCTTAGGCCAGAGATGTCAATATCTCGTTGGAATTGATCAATGGTATGGTCAAAGTTGGGCTCAACCGCTACATTCTCATTTAGCATAAACTGAGTTATGAAATTTGGTAATATTATTCGATAAATTCTATTGCTCGAACGCACCAACCCCATTTGATAGCGCATCAGCTGAACCACATTTACCCTTTGCCCTGTCATTAGGAAGTAGAGCACACAAATCCTTTCTCGGCTGATTAAGGTGTCATGGTTGCATGGTAGTATCCGTGCATTAATCACTTTGAGCCACACCTGGGTCTCAGCCTTCATTTTCTTCTTTGGAAATCTTTTATGGCAATTTGTGGCTCTATCCCGAACCCAAGCAGCTGTGGAAGCAACCCCACAAAGTGTGTGCCTCACCTCTCTATAGTTGGGCTGGCGGATGAATTGCTCTAAAGGCTCCACCGGAACATTTGGTGCACCTAGGAAGTCACTAATGTCCTTGGCCGAAAAATCTACCAAGTGCCCACTAATTGGCACCAATCCGTTCTTTTCCTTAGGGTCAAACCCTGCGTAGAATTCTCGGACTAAGTTGAGGTTGATGTCACCATTGTGTCTGAACACATATCACAGCCCCAACTCATGGATGCTCCGCCAAATTTCTGGGAATTTTGATCTTAGACTCCCTTCCTTAATGTCCCATTCAGGGTGAACATGCTTGGGTTTGCAGCGTGCATACCATTTCCTGGATTGAACTGGTATGCTGTTGAGGCCATATTCCCTTTCACCAGTGGGTCGATGTCTCATAGCAGCGACAACAGCTACTGCGTCCTCACCAGTCATACTGGAAGTAGCATCCCCCCCCCCCTTTTCTTTTCTTTTGGGGTTGTGGGGGTTTTGCTTTGTTTTTAGCTGGGGCCGATGACGTGGCCTTCCCCTTGCTAGTGGATCTTCTGGGTAGCATTGTTTTTCCTGCACATATTATCAGTAGTTAGTGGGTGTCACAAAGTGTGTACAAAAGCTTTCCAAAGGTTACCCAGACTTCACCTTGGTACGTTAATGAATAATTGACCCAAAGGATTTCTCGTGAGCCTCTTCACACTTAACATTTCATGGAATTTACAATGCATGATACTAGTGGGATGTTTCCCGGAGACTCGGGCTCCAAATGGGATATGTATTTCCATTGAGGCATTATATCGAGCACTTGGCGTGCACAATGCCATGAGAGCTCTTATGGAATTGAGGGACTGCCTCATGTACCCACATCTGGGTGGGGTTCCATAATACCACTTAGTTTAACAAATTCAGCCCATTCCTAGAGGGTTTCGGGGATTGGGATGCAAAACATCATACAATATGACCATGAAATTCATAAACCCATAAGGAACCACCATGAATCATGGCTACACCATATATAATTGTAACACCCAAGTCGAATTTACACAGAATAGGGATAAAATCATACCTCAACGATTGATGAGTGTTAATTTGATGAGGTGAGCCCTGAAATTGAACCTGTGCAAACTTTTGTGTGTTGTGGGTGTGCAGATGTGTGTGTGCTGTGGGTGTAGAGTTGATGTGGGTGTAGTCTATGTGTTGTAGTGTGAGTGTGAGAGCAATTCGTTGTTTGTGTAAATTTTTTGTGTTCTTGGGAGCAAACTCTTGCTTGAGAGGGAGATGGGAGATGAAAAAATTAGAAGAAGATACTTACCTGGCGTTAAGCGTGTGTTTTAGTCTTAAATCCCGGACCCTCTGGCGTTAGCCAGGCGTTGGATCCCAAACGCCGAGCCTACCTTGGCGTTAGCCAGGCGTTAGAGCTGAAACGCCCATCCTACCCTGGCGTTAGCCAGGCGTTAGAGCTGAAACCCCCAGCCTACCCTGGCGTTAGCCAGGCGTTAGAGCTGAAACGCCCAGCCTACCCTAGCGTTATCCAGGCGTTAGAGCTGAAATGCCAGGTACCCCCTAGCCTTCGTCTCACCTTCCGTCATGCACGAACACTTCTCCTTTCACTTGAATGCACTCGCAAGCTCGTTAGTACCTATAATTATATGAAATTTTTCAAGTTATGTTAAGATTTAACTAAGTATTGGGTTGCCTCCCAATAAGCGCCTTAGTTAATTTCGTGGCACAACGATTACAACAAGTCAACAGGTTGCCTCCTATGAAGCACCAGATTTAACGTCGCGACATGACGCAGAACCTCGCCTCAGTCATCAGCGAGCACGACTTTGGTCTTCTCACGATTTATGGTACCACCCCAATAATGTTTGACCCTATGCCCATTCACTAAAAGTGTTCTTTCACCATGTAAAGCTCGCAATTCAAGTGCACCATATGGAGTGACTCTCACTATTTCAAACGGGCCTGACCATCTCGATTTCAGCTTTCCAGGAAACAGTCTAAGCCTAGAATTGAATAATAGTACCTGTTGGCCCGGCTCAAAATGACACGGATGTATATGTTTGTCATGCCATCTCTTGGTCTTTTCTTTGTAAAGTTTGGCATTTTCGTATGAGTGCAATCTGAACTCATCCAATTAATCCAACTGCAACATTCTTTTCTCACCCGCGGCTTCAAGGTTCATGTTTAACTTCTTGATGTCCCAATACGACTTGTGTTCAAGCTCTACGGGTAGGTGACATGCTTTCCCATAGACCAGCTTGTACGGTGATGCCCCAATTGGTGTCTTGTATGCTGTTCTGTATGCCTATAAAGCGTCATCTAACTTAGCAGCCCAATCTTTCCTGTTCTCACTCACCGTTTTCTCTAGTATTTGCTTGATTTCTCTATTGGATACCTCTGCTTGTCCACTTGTTTGAGGGTGATATGTTGTTGCAACTCGATGACGGACCTCATATTTAACTAAAAGGTTATTCAACAACCGATTGCAAAAATGGGTTCCTTCATCACGAATCAAGGCTCGTGGAGTACCAAATCTGGAGAATATATTCTTCTTCACAAACACAGCAACAACCATGGCATCATTCGTCGGCAATGCAATTGCCTCCACCCATTTTGACATGTAGTCAACTTCTAGCAAAATGAATTTATATCCCCTGGATGCTGGGAATGGACCCATAAAATCTATCCCCCATACATCAAAAATCTCTACCTCCAAGATATTATTCAAAGTCATCTCATGTTTCCTTGTTATCGTTCATGTTCTCTGGCATTGGTCACACTTTTTAACAAATGCGTGGGCATCTTTGAATAGTGTTGGCCAAAAGAACCCAGATTGTAGCACTTTTGCTGCCGTTCGATCGCCACCAAGATGACCTCCATATGATGATGCATGATAATCGTACAACACTCGTTCCACTTCTACATCAGGAATGTATTTCCTCATTAACTGATCACCACATTCTTTGTACAGGTAGGGCTCATCCCAGTAGTAAAATTTCACATCGCATAAGAACCTTTTTCCTTGTTTCAGATTTTATTTCCGGGGGAAGTACCCCACTCACCAAATAATTCACATAATTCGCATACCACGGAGGAGGTTCTTGGGTTATAGGAAAAAGTTGCTCATCGGGAAAGACTTCTTTAATATCTCCACCCTCCTCAACATGATCATGATTTTTCAGCCTTGACAGGTGGTCAACTACTTGGTTATCAGTGCCCTTTCAGTCTCTTATTTCCACATAAAATTCCTGCAACAATAAAACCCAGCGCATCAACCTAGCTTTAGACTCCTTTTTTGTAAATAAATACCTGATTGGTGCGTGATCTGTGTGGACAATAACTTTTGTTCCCACCAAGTATGCCCGAAATTTTTCAAAGGCCCACACCACAGCTAACAGCTCCTTTTCAGTGGTGGTGTAATTCTGTTGTGCATCATCGAGGGTCTTACTCGCATAGTAGATGGAATAAAATACCTTTGTCTTTCATTTGGCCTAGCACTGCCCCAATTGCATGGTCACTTGCATCACACATAAGTTCAAATGGTAGTGACCAATCAGGTGCTACAATTATGTGGGCAGTTACCAATTTCTTCTTGAGCTCCTCAAATGCCTTCAGGCAGGGTGCATCAAAATTAAACTTGATATCTTTTTCCAGCAACCGGCACAATGGAGTAGCAATTTTAGAGAAATCTTTAATAAAAGCGCCTATAAAATCGTGCGTGTCCCAAGAAACTCCGGACACCCTTCACTGAATTTGGTGGAGGTAGTTTGTCAATTTCCTCCACTTTGCCTTATCAACTTCGATGCCACTTTTAGATATTCTATGACCCAAGACAATGCCTTCCTGCACCATGAAGTGACCCGTCTCCCAATTTAACACCAGATTCATTTTTTCACAATGGGCCAACACCATGCGCAGGTTTTTCAAACAGTCATCATAAGATGCCCCAAAGACTGAGAAGTCATCCATAAACACTTGTACAAATTTTTCCACCATGTCGGTGAAAATTTCCATCATACATCTCTGGAAGGTGGCTGGTGCATTGCAAAGACCAAATGGCATTCTCTTGAAGGCGAAGGTTCCATAAGGGCAAGTAAAGGTGGTCTTCTCTTGATCCTCTAGGCATATGACAATTTGATTGTAACCTGAATACCCATCCAGAAAGCAATAATATTCATGCCCTGCTAACCTGTCCAGCATTTGATCAATGAATGGGAGTGGAAAATGATCCTTGCGGGTTGCTTTGTTGAGTTTTCGATAATCTATGCAAACTCTCCAACCCGTGATAGTGTGGGTAGGAATTAGCTCATTTTTCTCATTCTCAATCACGGTAATTCCTCCCTTTTTGGGTACACATTGAACTGGGCTCACCCAATTGCTATCATAAATAGGAAAGATGATGCATCCAGCAATTTTATGACTTCTTTCTTCACTACTTCTTTCATAATGGGATTCAGCCTCCTTTGCTGCTCAACACTCGGGCGAATTCCGTCTTCCAAAAATGTTTTATGCATGCAAAACGATGGACTGATACCTTTAATATCTGTGATGGTCCACCCAATTGCCTTTTTGTACTCACGAAGTACCCTAAGCAATTTCTGTTCTTGTGTATTGGTCAGGCTGGATGAGATGATCACGGGCAATGTTTCAGAGTTCCCCAAATAGGCATAGCGTAAATGTACTGGAAGAGGTTTGAGTACCAACTTTGGAGCCTCTTCAATAGATGGCTTAGGGAGGGTTAGAGTAACAGGCTTATTCAACTCTTCAAATTTTCCTAGCCTGTGGAGGTAACTGCAGGACACCTCAAGAATTTTCTCAATATCTTCCCTTGTTTCATCCTCACAGTCTTCTTCATCCCCAACCAACACCTGCTCAAGAGGGTCAATAGGATTCATGTAGGGAACCATGGACTCCTATTTGCTTTCCACTACAGAAATCATGGATAGTTCTTCATAGTGGATAGGTAACTTGAGTGCCTTATAAACATTAAACACCTCCACTCTATCACCAACGCGCATTGTCATCTTCCCTTCACACATATCGATAATAGCTCGGCCTGTAGCTAGGAATGAGTGCCCCAAAATAAATGGGACTTCCAAATCAGGCTCATAGTCCAAGATAATGAAATCAGCTGGGAATATGAATGATCCCACCTGAACCAGCACATCTTCAATTACTCCCTCGGGATGGGCTAGAGAGCGGTCTGCCAATTGTAAAATCATTGTTGTTGGGCGTGGTTCACCCTATCCCAACTGCTTGAACACAGATAGTGGCATCAAATTAATACTTGCCCCAAGATCGCACAGAGCTCGCCCGACTGCATGCTTACCAATTGAGATTTGGATAGTAAAGCTACCCGGATCTTTTAATTTCTGAGGTAGCTTGCTTTGAATTCTTGAGCTAACTTCCTCAGTGAGTGCCACAATTTCGAACTCAGTCAACCTTCATTTATTTGCCAAAATGTCCTTGATATACTTAGCATATTTGGGTACCTCCTGTAGAATGTCTACTAGTGGAATATTGATTTGTACCTGCTTCAAGAGATCAAGGAACTTTTTGTATGCTACATTATCTTTCACCTTTTGCAACCTTTTAGGGAATGGAGGGGGTGGCCTTGCAACAAATGGTGGAGATTGCTCAGCACTCGCCTCCTTTGCTAGCTTATCTGATTCTTTAGGGTTGTCTGAAGTTGGTTCAATAGTGGTTGGTCTCTCATCAACATTTACCTGCTTTCTCTGACTGGGCTGGACTGTCTCCAATTGCTTGCCATTTCTCAATGATATAGCATTAACATGTGCTTTAGGATTAGCTTCAATGTCACTTGGTGTGAGCATGTGATTTTTCACCTACCAAAGGCCCCTACAAAATTCAATAAATAAATTAATTTCATAGGTTTTATTGATTATCAGTGATTAATTGTGAAAGATTTGTATTTTTCTGGGCATATACATAATTCATTTTTTTAAAAACTTGTTCAAAATTGCATCAATATTATCAAAGAATTGTAAAATTATAATTAACTGAATAATAGACGAGCAATGTTTATTAATGAATGTATTTTAATAATTAACTACTAAAACTAATCATCTTTATTCATTAAATTATAGA
>ML365768.1:0-10043 GCA_005239505.1 Nicotiana paniculata
ACCCTCTTGATTCATTTCCATCAATGTGTCAAGGCGATAATTCATATACGCCCAGCTCACATCGACATCAGCCACCTCTTCTAAATCTTCATAATCCTTTGCCCATACTTGAAAATCAGCTCTCAATCCTTCCTTCTCCGCTTCCGCAGCTCCATGGGCGGCCCTTAATGGAACAATCGACTCCTCTAAAGTTTGAGCTTTGTCTAAAGCCCTACGAAGATCTTCTTGAGTATGACTGAGTGATTGCACGATCTCTCCTTAGTATTCCTCCTTCTTCCCCAACAAGTTATTCAAGTCTCTAATATCCTCTGAGGCACGGGACAGCTGCTCCGCGAACGAAAACTCCAGAACACTCTTATCTTTATCAGCCTGACTGCAAGAAGCCCTCTCCATTGCCAATTCTTCTGCCATGAGTCTCACCTGCCGCTTCAAGGTACTTATTTCCTTTTCTAAATCATCCATGTCAATCCTTAAGCTATCATACTGTGCTCTCCAATTATCAACATCAGCCTGCAACTCTCTTGTCTCTTGGTCCGTGTTTGAAATCCTCTTCATAAGCTCCATGCCTATAAGGTTAATCTANTCTGTTTTCTTGAAAAGATTCCCCTCAGCTGGAACCTCTATTACCATCTGCCGCATCTCTCTGCTGGAAGACCCTACTTCCCTAACGGAAGGCATGGAAGCAGGCAGAGATGGAACAGCAACAGGCACGGAAGGTTGAGGAGCTGGAGAAGCCACTGTCAAAGAAACAGGCACAGAGAGTTGAAGAGTTGAAGAAGTTACAGGCAAAGCAACAGCAGAAGTTGAAATAGACAAAGGAACACATGAAACAGCTTCTCTCAAAGAAGCAGGAAAGACAGCAGCCAAAGGGACGCCATCAGGAGCAAGATCAACACCCTCATGAACAGGGGAATGTAAAACATCATCAAGGACAGGGTGCTCAATCACAGACACGGAAGGCAAGGTTAAGGTTGTAAGCTCATCATCTAAAACCATTCGCCTTCTCCGTGGCCTGTGCACTAAAGCACCCTCTTCTTCTTCTTCTACGAAACGAGACTCACTAATCTTCCTCTTCGAGGAAGATGAACCAACAATAATTTCCTGGGCTTGAGACAAGGACATCTTCGGGATAGATGAAGCAGACACCCCACGAGCAGAGAACCCTATTAAAAAGGGAAAAAAGTTGAACGACAAAAAAAGAGACTCGAGTAAGGAAAGAAGCAAGAACAAGAGCTTCACTTACCATAGGTCTTTACTTGCCAACCATACCTCCTAGCGAGGTACTTCCAAGATCTTTCTTCTGAAGGAGCAACAGACAACAATTTTTCTACCCAATCACGAATACCGGAGACATTTTCAACAATATTCATGATTGCTGAGAGAAGAAAAAACACACACGGTGTTAATAAAACATCTCAAGTCAAAACAAGAAAAAGTAAATGTGAGCTAAAGCATACTCACGTGCGCGATTCCACTTCTCAGGGAAGGGAAGATTTTCTTCACCCACTAAACCAACAGTGGGTATAGCAACATACCAGAGGTACCAACCCCTATCCTTATCATCTCCAGGTGTTACCGGCACTCTTTTGCTTCTAACAGTCAGAGTAAAAACCCCTTTCACGAAATAAGGTAGGAGAGTAGAGGTGAATAAGATGGTTGAAGGTAAAAGGAACCGAGGCTAAAGATGCCAAACTCCTAAGAGATGCGACAACTCGTCACACAAACGGGCCAACTTGTCCTAAGTAGATGTTGAAAAAACGGCAAAATTCAATTATAACTAGGTCAATGGGGGGTCTAAACCCTAAAGTGAAAGGATACATATAAACAAAAGAATATTCCGTCTTGCAAGACGTTATTCTTTGGTTACTATTCAGAATATAGATAGGAAAGTTAGACCTCCAAAAGCATTCCCTACGAACAAGGGAAATCTAACCCTCAGTTATAAGGGTTGGATATCTTTCGACACTATCAAGAGAAGAAGATTGATCTACAAGAACTTGACTATCCCTAGAAAAAATAAACTCAGTAGGGACAATTTCATCGACTCAAGGCTCACGAAGGCATTCGCCTCTACCTCTAGACAAAGACCGAGAAACCCTAAATCTCGGAGAAACTGGAGATCTAGTAGAAGGAGGAGGAACTATCTGAGAAGAAGAGGAGCCCCTTGAAGGAGTGGATCCTAATCTTCTAAGTCTACCACCCCTCCGACTCCTAGTAGGAGCAGAAGATGGCGTGGAAGCAAAGAAAAGAAAATATGTATTTATACTTGAAGACAATCATCAAACATGAAGAAAAAGGAAAATAATGATGAAAAGTCATAATTGAAGATGTCACTTCGAGACTGGCGCAGCCGCAAAAAGCCCTAAAAGGTGCCGAGCAAATGCAGAACCAATCCGAAAAGGACACGTGGTATGAGCATTAAATGGAAGTGACAAACGACGCCTATGGTGCAGAGAAGGATACAATGATTCAAGGAAAAGCGGCGGCAAATATTCCCGCCATAAATGAATATCCACTTACCAAATATTAATCATTAAATATATGGTAAGTGGGGGGACTATCTGTATTGGTAAAAAAGAGTTTCACACGTAAGCCAGCTTTTGACAACTCAGCCAGTCACGTGGACACAGGAAAACGCGACAGCTGGATGTGATTCTTTCAAGAGGTATGTTACAAAGAGGCACGATTCAGTAAACCCACGAACTTATCAACCACGGGAAACTCAACTTGGTCAAAACGGGAGAGAGGCACGGTCAGAATGAATCTAGACAAAGCTACGGGCAGATTCAAGGACCCACAATTGATTACTCGAACGTTATGTAACCGAACCCCAATTACCGTTATCCTTTGTAACGCCTCATTAATGTCATAATTAGTCATTAATGAGTAACCATAGCAAGAGTCGTACGTTATAAGAATCTCCTATATAAGGGAGGGGAATACAGCTTGTAAAGGCATCTGATTCTCGAATACAATCAACTTTGATTTTCTATATTTCTGCAATATTGTCTATTATTCATTTTTCTCCATTACCTTGATTATCAGTAACCCATATTCACCTTAAAAATAAGCTTTATTCAAAGGGTCTAATTCTTTGGTTAAACAAGAACCGCACCATGCGTGCCTAAAACCAATGAATCGCTGCTCCCCGAAGCAGGGACGGGTAACCCCTAGATCATCCCGGAACACAGAAAAACCCAATAGGCATTAACTGACATCCTCACAATAGCTCTACGGATTCAAACAATCCGATTCGATGCAAAACACCTACATCAAGTCGTACCTAAAAGTATCATCATCTATCTGATCAAATACGTTGAAACCGACCATACTCAGAAATGTCACATCCACCCGGGTCTCCAGACCCCCAATAGGTACCACACACAACTGACAAACGCAGTCCGTAACAATAACATCACCCACAAGGGCAAGCATATGAACAGATGTAACAGAAGACTCACGGGGCGTATCCAGAGAATGGGATAAAATATGATGAACATGTGAATATGAAAAACTGGAATCAAATAAGAAGTGAAGCTTCTCGTGACAGACTGAAACAATACCTGGGATCACGACATCAGAAGCCATCTCATTCGGTCTGGCTGAAAGTGCATAAAATCGGGCCTGATCGCCATTGGATCGACCTCCCCCTCTAGGGCGACCCCTACCTGCCTGACCCACACCTCTAGCTGCCTGGGCGGGAGGTGCAGCTACTGAGTCTAAAATCACGGGCTGACTCCTCTGCTGATAGGTACCTCTTGCAAGACGGGGACAAAACCTCTTGATATGGCCCACATATCCACACTCAAAGCAACCTCTCTCGGAGAATAGCACTGGGGACTGAAGGGAACCCCTAGCATCAGGATAACCACTGGAAGAACCAGGAAGAGATGAACTCTGAACCAATGGTGTCCAAGATGAACTCTGAGCCGGCAGGGAACTGAAAGATGGGTTCACCTGATGCGAATTGTGAGGATCATGACCAACTGATCCACCACAATCACCTAAGCGACCTGGCTGAGCCTGCCTAAATGGATGACCTCTGCCGGTCTGAGGCTGCCCTCCTGAAAAAACCCCACAAAAACTCCCAGATCCTCGATACCTCTTGGCCTCCCTCTCGATCCGCTCCTGGCGGCGAACCGACTAAATCTCTCTGGCAATGTCAACCACCTCCTCAAAAGAAGCGCTAGATACCCTCTCCCTGTTCAGAAAAATTCGAAGCTGATAAGTGAGGACATAAACGTACCTCTTGATCCTTTCCCTATCCATGGGAACTAGCCATATAGTATGACGGGCCAACTTGGAGAACCTCATCTCATATTGCGTCACGGTCATGTCCTCCTGGCGCAACTGCTCGAATTCCCTGCGCAGATCCTCCCTGTGGGACAGCGGTATATACTTCTCCAAGAACATAATGGAGAACTGACGCCAGGTAAGGGGTGCTGCATCAGCAGGTCTACGCCTATCATAGCCCTCCCACCAACCGAGTGCAACTCCTGCAAACTGGAAGGTAGTAAATGGGACCCCACTAGCCTGCACTATCCCTACTGTGAAAAGGATCCTCTAACACTTGTCCAAAAGCCCTGGGCGTCCTCTCCCTTAGTACTACAAAAAATAGGAGGTTGGAGTCTACTAAACCTCTCTAACCTACGTTGCTCGTCATCTGTCAAAGTTGGGACCATAAAATCTTGGGCTGGGGCAACCGGCTAGACTGGAACTGTCCCCGGTGTCTGAAGCCCCTGAGTAACCTACTCAGGTGTTTGGGCAGCTGGAGTCTGAGTGCCTCCCCCGACCTGAGAAGTAGCGGCAGTAGTAAACGTGGTGATTTCCTGTGCAAGACTGGTGCACACGGTCAAAATCTGAGCAAGGGTCTCCTGAAGACCCGGAATCACAATAGGCACTGCTGGTGCCTGAGCCTATCCTGTTGGGATTTCAACTGCGGGGGCCTGATCCTGAGCAATGGGAGGGTCCACAGGTACTGCCCCGGCTGCTGAGCGGGTTGCACCCCTCCCTCCGCCACGGCCACGGCCTCGACCTCCAGCTAGTCCTGCTGGTGTCTGATCACCACGATCGGTAGCATGAGTCCTCACCATCTGTGAGAGAATGAAAATAATAGAAGTTTAGCTCCAGAATTCAATAGAGTCGCACGACAAAATTCAATAATGTGGGATTTTTTTTCCTAAGGGTTCTATAGCCTCTCGAAAATAAGTACAGACAGCTCCGTACCGATCCGCAAGACTCTACTAAACCTGCTTATGACTGGTGTGACCTATTTAACCTAGGGCTCTAATACCATCTTGTCATGACCCGATTTCAGAGTCGTGATGGCGCCTGTCGTGGAACCAGACAAGCCGCCCTTCTTATCTAAGCGAAATTCAGTTTCCAGCAAAAAATACAATTTTAAACGAAATTATTGATAATACTAAGAGTCTGAAGTTTAAAAATAATATTTGAAACAAAAATTTAAAATTTCCAATCCCGGATCTGGTGTCACTCAGTCATGAGCTGATATATCATAAAATAAAGAAATGAAGAAATAGACAACATAGTCTCAAATTAAGAGCAACAGGTGGAATAAGAAAGAGAAGACGAGGTCGCGATTGCCAGCTGCTACCTCGACAACTCTAATGAAACTATGACAGTTGCTCAATATCCACTACCGGGTCCCAGTGTACCTGGATTTGCACACAAGGTGCAGAGGGTAAGGTGAGTACACCAACTTAGAAGTAACAAACCCAAACTATGGGCTGAGAGGTAGTGACGGACAAAACCTCAAAATTTACAATAAACAGTATACAAAAAAATTAGACATGCTAACAGTTTATCAGAATGAGTAAATATGCCAAGTATGCCAGTATACTCTCTATGCCATCATAAAAATATATGTATGAAACCAATGTGGATATGCACATAGTGCTCACAACCCTCACACAACAGTCCACTCAGTACCGTATATGGATCTCAGGCCTAGGGAAAAGTCCATCCCGGAATGTACATAATCATTGGTGACCGTAGTCACTCCGTAGTGAGGAAAAAGGCCAACCTAGCCCCACAGAGAAAGTCCATCTCCGGAATACAACACTCGGACAGAATCCATGTCCAGGGACGATCCATCCCTCACATAACATCCACTTCAGACACTATCCACGCCTAGGGAAAATCCATCCCTCAACATCAATGCGCTCCCTGGGGGTGTAAATACTCCGGAGGGGCCCTAGTGGCCCAAGCGCCATATCAAGCAAACGAAGGCATAATTTAAATATCGCTGCAGTGTGCAGTCGGATCTCATAACTGTCTCAAAAACAGACTCTCGGCCTCACTCAGTCATTACTCTCCAGTCTCACTCACATGGATCATAGATGTATCCATCAGCCCGAAACAATGATAAGTATGTATGTAATTAACAATACTGAGACTGAGGTATGAAGTGATATGATATAACATAACAGGACTGAGTATATGGAGTCAAATAAATCACAAATGAGACAGTAATATACGACCACTCGGTTCTCAGGATTTTCGGCGTGAAGCCTAGCATTTATACTTAACATTATTTCTAACATGTTCACAATTACCACATTAATAGAGGCACAGATATCATCAGAGAATTATCACTAAGCGGTGCCATGGGATAAGCCAGGCCACAAATACTCGGTGCACGCCCGCACGCCCATCACTTGGCATGCGTGTCACCTCAATTATAGTCGTAAATCATAGCTCGGGGTTTCGAACCCTCAGAACCAAGTTTGAAAACGTTACTTACCTCAAAACCAGCTAAAATACTATTCCGCAGTGCCATTGCCTCTAAATTCGGCCTCCGAGTTCTCCAAATCTACAAAAAATCATATGTATATCATTATAGTATGCCAAGAAACAAACCCTAAATCGAAATTTATCAAAAATACTCAAAAATCCCGAAATTTGTCAAACTCGATCCCCGGTCCCACATCTCAGAACTCGATGAAATTTACACCATAAAAATCCTTATCCTCCCACGAGTCTATACATACCAAGAACACTGAAATCGGAGTCCAAATGACCCCTCCAATTCTCATTTTAAGGTCTCTAACTCACAAGCCCTAATTACCCATTTTAGCACTGTTTTTCCCCAATTTTCGCCATTAATCAGACCTTTAATCACATATAAACGAGTTTTAAGTCCAAAATCCTTAACTCAATGAAGATTTATTGATTTCCCTCTTCAAAAACCTTTCAAAAGCTTCAAACCTGAATAAGAATGGTGAAAGAATGACCAAAATTCGCTAAGGGTTCTTTTTATAGGTTCTGCCCAGCGATGACCGCACCTGCGGTCCTATTCTCGCACCTGCGGTCCCAGGTGTGCACCTGCGAGAATTCACTTAAGGGACCTTTTCCGCACCTGCGACCTTTCCTGACCCAGTCCACTTCCGCATCTTCGGAGCCTTGTCCGCTTCTGCGGGCTCGCACCTGCGGTTCCCTATCCGCAGGTGCGGAAACACCAGAAAGTTTCACACCAGCAACTCCAAAATGCCAAAAATCATGCCGTTACCCATCCGAACTCAATCCGAGGCCCTCGAGATCCCAACCAAAAATACAAACAAGTCATAAATGATCACCCGGATTTAGTCGAACCCTCGGAACACCCAAAATAACATCAAAACACCAATTCAACCCATGATTCAAGCCTAAAGATATTCAAACTTTCGAAATTCGCCAACCATGCCGAAACTAACCAAACCTCATCGAATGATATACAAAATTGCACAAACATCCAGAATGACGCTACGAACTTGCTCCAACTTCCGGAATTTCATTCTGACCCCAGTAACCTATTTTCCACTACCGACCGAAAATCGCCAAAAACTAATTTTCTCCAATTCAAGCCTAATTCTACACCGGACCTCAAAAATACATTCCAAACACACTCCTAAGTCCCAAATCACCTAACGAAGCTATCCGGGCCATAAAATTCGCATTCCAATGTCGTTTACCTATAAGTCAACTCTCGGTTGACTTTTCTAACTATTGAGCTCATTTAAGAGACTAAGTGCCTTAATTCTCACCATGACCACTATGAACCCGAGTCAACCAACCTAACACCACACAAAAGAGATGGACCACACAAGCAATGAAGCAAAAATGGGGGAAACGGACTAGACTCTCAGAACGACCGGCCGGGTCGTTACACACATAAATGGAGGAAACAATGGATAATATTATTTGAGAGGTTTATGATGAACATGAATTTGAAAGGAACAAAGGCCAACTTCTAACTAATGTGTTGAGAAAGCTGATAAATACAAATGGCTAGTGAAAAAAGCATTAAAAGAGTTCTTCCTTCTTAAAATCACACATGTCGTTTATGTCCACTAAGGAAGTGGTGTTGATTTCATGTAATCATCTCAAGGTTGTAACACAAAGTTCAAGACCTATTCTGAATATTGATATTTTCAAGGGTGGTGCATATTCTTACTAAAAAAATAACCTTATAGGCATTGGGGAAACTAAAGTCTTTGTATGGTTTAAGGTCACATATAACAAAGTAATGGGTTATAATTCAAACCTAGGTTTTTTTAAGTGGAGAAGGAGTGAGAGGGGAGGCGGCAATGGAGGTCGGCGACGGTGAGGCAGTGGTGGTGTGAGGTGGGGGAATGGGATTTGTGTGAGAAAGGGAGGGGAAGGTGTTGAGAGAGAGTTGTGAAATTTTGGGGAAGAAAATAAGAAAAATGGGGGGAGGGGCACCCGTTTTTAGTCTGTTTTTAGAAATAGCGACCAACGTTTGTCGCTATTTTGGTCGGTACATTAAGTTTTGACCTTTTGACCAAAATAGCGACCAACATTGGTCGCTATTTCTAAAAAAATATTAATTTTTTTTTTGTTTTTAAATATTATAAGCTATAAAAAATATATTATTAGCTATAAATATTTATTTTATTTAACTAAAATTATTATCAATAATTATAAACTATAAGCATAATCTTTAAAAAAATTATATTAACTAGGTAACTACTTTTAATAGATTATAATAGCATCTATGTAAAGGAATTTTTTAAGTTATATTTAAGTATATGAGTAATTTCATACACACGTATACACTATATTATAATTGATGATCAATCTTATACATTACTACGTACGAATAATTAATTAATTGATAAACCAAGATAATATTATTCTATTGTATATAAGTTGAGACGTTTTATTTTTACTATTAATAGATATAGGTCAGACATATATATAGCTTGTTATAGTATATGTTAGTGTGTGTATATATATAACACACACACTTCGTGCTACTTTAACTACTTATATAGCATTTTATAGTATATGTTACTGCATTCATTATTTGTATTATAATAGAGTTAATGGATTACATTCATTCATCACTAATAATGCATGCCATAGATTAATCGATATAATCGAGACGTTTTGTTTTTACTGTTAATAGATATATGTCAGACGTTTTATTTTTAATATTCAACGATGCATCTGAGTAGGTTATAAGTCGATGAATCAATTTACAAGTCTATCAATCCCTAAAAGAACCCTCCCCTGTGTTCCTAGTGATGAATGAATATATATATACGGTTATCAAAGTATATATATAAATATATATATATATATATATATATATATATAGACACAGACACACACACACACACACACTTCAGTGTAATACTATAACATATATATAACTTGTTATAGTATATGTTAGTGTGTGTATATATATAACACACCCACTTCGTGCTACTTTAACTACATATATAGAATGTTACATTATATGTTACTGTATTCATTATTTGTATTATAACAGAGTTAATGAATTACATTCATTCATCACTAGGTTATAAGTCGATGAATCAATTATAACAGATTAATTGATATAAGTCGAGACGTTTTGTTTTTAATATTCGACGATGCATCTGAGTAGGTTATAAGTCGGGTTCTTTTAGGGATTGATAGACTTGTCAAGATCCTAATTTGTATATATAATCTATCATCAAATATATCTGTGTGTAAATTGATTCATCGACTTATAACCTACTCAGATGCATCGTTGAATA
>ML365769.1:0-30647 GCA_005239505.1 Nicotiana paniculata
TTAACATTATATTACTTGCTACGATCACGTATACTTGCGTGGGCGTTTACAACCAACAAGTATCAAGCAATCGAATAATTAAGGGCAAAATTGAATAAATAAACCAATATGATAAAATAATAAGAACAATTCAAGCTTCAAACTACAACGTTCATGTAGCACCCAAAACTCTAGAACTAATAAACTATGAAATTAAAGGAAGANAACGTGTAGGACACTTCTAGTCAAACCCGGAAACACTTAAAACCTTCAAAACTCGGACTGGGCCGGATCAGGGACCAGGAATTACAGGCCAAACACCTGGCTAACGCCTGGCCAGGCCTGGAATATGGGCCAAACACCCCCCAAACGCCTGGTCTCACCAGGCTTTATAGCCCAAACGCCTGGCTAAAGCCTGGTTCACTCCTTTTTGACTCTTGAGCGTATTTTTGACGTTTATGCATCCATTTAGCTCGGCTTCCATCTCCAATTCACCTACACATGAAATAGACTCCATTTTGCACATACGATGTGTATTTTTACCATTAACGCACATAAAATGTAAGGCACATAATGCTTTAAACCATGAATTGTATCCACACATCAATGGTGGCTAGTGATATATGTGTGCTTAAAGAAGTATGGGTAATATACATTGATGTGAAGGAGGAGTTTGGTTTGATATAAGTTTGAGGTTGAATGCTAAAGTATATGTAGTAAATTTCTTAGGGAGGTGTAGTCACTCTTATATCTAAATGTATCCTACCCGTCCCGCAGCCTACATTACAACCAAATAAAGTCCTACTTGATCCTAGACTGAATGAGCTCGATTAGTAGAGTAGTACACTACGGGCAAGCCTATGGTGCATCTTTTGTGGCATATGAATATTATTTCTGAGAGTGAGTGAATTCTTTCTATCTTGAGTTCCTAAGTGTTCTTAAATTTCATTGTGTGTGGAACTAGCTCTTTGATTTGGTGAGGGCACATGATTCATGAAGGAAAGGTAATGTTGTTGACCTCTATGTTAGAGTAGTGAGTGGATTGTGAATAAAGCATGGTATATGTGAGTCGATTATTGAGGCGAGGATGTCACACCTTTGTGCTTAAACTGTTTTAAAAATTCTTGGTATAACGCGTTAAGGGATTTGCTTAATAAGTTGTGTTCATGAGTGTAGTTTAATTGCTCGAGGACGAGCAAAAGTTTAAGTGTGGGGTGTTGATGTGTGGCTAGAATTCATGGTTTAACGCATTATGTGCCTTACATTTTATGTGCGTTAATGGTAAAAATACACCTCGTTTGAGCATAATGGAGTCTATTTCATCTGTAGGTGAATTGGAGATGGAAGCCGAGCTAAATGGATGCATAAACGTCAAAAATACGCTCAAGAGTCAAAAAGGAGTGACCCTGGCTTTAGCTAGGCGTTAGGCTTGTAAAGCTTGGTCATGCCAGGCATTAGTCAGGCGTTAGGCCTGTAAAGCCTGGTCATACCAGGCGTTTGGCAGGCGTTAGACATGTAACGCCAGGTCCTCGATCCGGCCGAGTCCGAGTTTTAAAGGCTTTAAGTGTTTCCCGATTTGACTAGAAGTATCCTA
The DNA here is from genome assembly GCA_005239505.1 of Nicotiana paniculata. Lineage (NCBI taxonomy): Eukaryota > Viridiplantae > Streptophyta > Magnoliopsida > Solanales > Solanaceae > Nicotiana > Nicotiana paniculata. The sequence goes on from ML365769.1 coordinate 1,574, forward strand.
CACGTTTAGGGCTTGTCCCAAAACATATAAATAGATCCAAACACACAACTTTGAAGGACTTTTTCCATTGGAGACAAGAGGAGATCGTGGAACACTACTCAGAAGATCAAAACATTGATTTTTACATCCTTTATTCCTTACTCTGTAATTTAATTATGCAAGTTATTTTGGATTTGATTACTATGAGCATGAGTAGCTAATTTATTTAATCTAAGGTTTTGGTGGAACCCGTTAGGGATGAACTTACTGTGATATTAATATAGTTTTGATTGGTTGTTAACCTCTATTTGTTCAACTACGTTCTTGTTGTAGTTAATTGAATGGCCATCAATTAGCTGTGCCTATTTATTATGTATCTGCTTGAGAAAGAGTGCATATTTAGGTAGCTGTTGAACAACATCACTCCCGGAGTATAGACGAGAGTCATAACCGAGGGTTTAGAGGTTGGGTTAGAGATAATATACCTCGGGTGCAATCTAAAGTGAGATGTAACGTAAATATAGCTAGTGTAGCTGAGAGAGTGCGACTAGTAAATTGTCATAAATACTCGAGAGAGATTTACGATAGCTATAGAGTCCATGATTGATAGAGACAACCGAGTCAAAGTTGTAGGAACATACAACTAGGGAAAGTACCAACGGGGAAAACCATTGCCTTAGACCTTTATTCTAATTGTTTACAACTGCTATTAATTAATCTTAGTTTAGAAATTTCATTGATCTTAGTGGTAATTACAACATCGTTTACTATTTATAAAGTTTGAGAAAGTTGATTAAGTGAGAGTTTAGTATTCTGGCGGCTTGCTTGACACGTTAATTCTCTGTGGGATCGACCCTGAGCTTAATACCCCGGATTATATTTGCAATGCCCGCTTAGTCTTTTATTAGACATAGTAGAGCGTGATCAATTAGCTAGAACAACTATCAGCGGTGATGATTGAAATTGTTGGATGGATTAGACAAACCTATGCAAATCATGTTTGTTCTCAAACCAGGAACTTTCTTAATGGTGCTTAATAAAATATTGATACGTTAAAGAGAGAGAATTTAGTCCCTTAAAAGGTGGAATTTGTTTAATGGCATATAATGATATTAAAGATTTAGAATGTAAATAAAATTTTATAAAGCAAGTATACAAGGGGGCGGCTCAAGCACATGCGGAATCTAAAACTGAAGTCTAATGTGAGACCTAAATATTTGAAAAAAATTTATAATATATATTTTTATTTGAAGTATATTCTTCTAGCTTTTTGTGATACGAAGTTGCTAATAACTTTTTTATAATTGATTTCCTCTAATAATTTATTTTTGATTGATAATAGTCAATTCATTTAATCTTTCTTGAGAGATTGTTGATCTTAGGTAAGATTTTATAGAGCAATAGAAGTATAGAACTATTGAAAGTTTAAGTGGTCGTTTAGTAGGGTGTGTAAGAATAGTACGGAATAAGGTGTATTAGTAATGCGTGTACTAGTAATGCCAACATTAGTAATGCATATATTATTTCTTATGTACTGTTTGGTGTGGTGTATTAAAAATATAATACATAATTTTTAGGAAAAATAGTTGTTTACCTCCATATTCTATAGCTTTAAGGGACTTGAAGGACAAATTTATCTTTAACCATGCTAATGCATGCATTATAGCCTTAGTATTACTAATGCCATGGTTTTCTATATATTACTTATGCATATGATAATGCCAAGTATGATGTATAACTAATACAAGTATTAGTTGTACACAAGTTGAAAAAATGTAACAAGGTATTAGTATTTCATAAAGCTAATACTTGTATTATTTTTTTTAATACCTCCTGCCAAACAACCCCTAAAAATACTACTGAACACTTGAACTAATAAAATCTTAGAAAAAGAAGGTGATAAATTAAATCTAGGAGAAAGAAGGTGTGCAAGAATATTAAAGAGAAAGAGTACCAAAAATATGCAGTGATTTGTGAAATATGCAGATTCGGAAAAAGAAACATTGATTGGACAAACTCAGAAAGGAGTAATTAAAATTTTTACATGTTATCTAACGAAAGAGTAAAAGATGAAGTTGTCAACTCAGCTCCAATTGAAACGTTGAAAATATTATGCATCAACCCATTTTTAAGTAAGTAAAATTGTTATTAACTCGATTTTTGTAATTAAAGTACTAAAAATTAATTTTTTAAATACCTATAAATTTATTATTTTTAAAATTGGGGCTCTAAGTAGGGTAGTGCATAGTTTGCTAAATACCGAATTATCGTACGAAACCGAAAATTTTGGTATTTGTATTCGATATTTGGTATTCGATATGGTATTTGGTTTAAGTTTTGAAAAATATTGGTATTAAGTATGGTATTTGGTATTTTAAAATGAAATACTGAGATACCAATACTGTACCGAAATATATGTAATATTACACAATATACATATTATTAGTTATAACATAAATATAAAAATTTAAAATTTTACTTTCCATTATTCTCTAACTACATCAATTAACTCCAAGCAAGTAACAAGACATTTCTAATGATCAAACTTATTCTTTTATGTACAGGTTTCTCTTTCTGGATTGATTTTTGCTAGTTTTGGACAAAATTTGTGAACAAATATTTTTCAATTTTGTACCTTTGTGTATTTTAGTTTAGAATATTGCAGTCTATGACTCTATGGACTAGTTAGTATTCAAACCGAATAAACCGAAGTTATCAAACCGAATAAACCGAAACCGAAAGGAGAAAAATCGAATCATACCGAAATTAATTAGGTACAGTATTGGTATTGTATTTTAAGAAACCAACTACCGAAAATATCAAATCGAAATGTCTAAATACCGTGTCGTAGTCGTACCGACCGGCGAACACCCCTAGCCCGAAGACACAATCTTACTACTAATAATGTTAGAGTCGGGTCCGGGTCCGTTTACCTAAAATATTGACCGAAGTCAACTTAAATCAAATTTCAAAGGTAAATTATTATTTTTCTCAGTTTTCATATAAATACTCTCCGAATATATGCCTAGGCTGCGCACACAAAACGAGATGAGATAAATTGAGATTTTCAAGGCCTCGAAACACAAATTTAACTTATAAAACACGGGATTTGATAAACATGATAAAATAAATATTTTAAATGTACATGGAGTTAATTGGTGTCTTCAATGGCACACCGCATAGATTTCTCAAAAGAGAAAGTTACGAAATTAGGTTGTACTGTTATTTCTTAATTGCCTTGTTAGTAAATATAGGACTTAGTTTTTTTCTTTTCTTTTTTTATCCTTTTATTTAATTATTTCATTTGTGCCATCCCCATTTTTTAATATGTTCATTTTTGGTTTTCTTCTTCTTCTTTCCTTTTTTGCAAATCCCTATTTGGTTTTCTTCTTTCCTTTTTTGCAAATCCCCCCTTAGCTTTTGTAAATCTCCAATTCCTCCCTTAATCACGGAATTAGCTCCCCTTTGACTTTTGTAATATTTGTGTTATTGCCCCGTGATGGGCCTGGGGATCAGCAGGATAGCAAGGGGAAAGTACACAAATAGCCATTTTTAAAAGGGGGAGTGTACGGTTAGTCAATATTTAGAGATGTCTTTATTATTTAGTCACTGTTTAAAATGTATTTATTTTTTAGTCAGTACTTTATAATCTTTTACCCGTCCGGACGAAAATACTCGCGTGTTAGACATGAGTGTTGTGTAAATATTAAGGATATGGTATCATTAACTTCATGAATGATGTGTAAATATTAAGGACATGGTGTCCTTAACTTCACGAATGTTGTGTAAATATTAATGACAAAGTGTCCTGTATTTGCATTTTTCGTTATTAAACTTTAGGACATCATGTCCTTAACTTCATATCTACAGCGTAAATGTTAAGGATATGGCGTCCTCAACTTCATGTGTCCAGTGTAAATATTAAGGACATAATGTCATTAACTTGTATTTGCACCTTCTGTTGTTAAACTTTAGGACCTCATGTCCTTAGCTTTATGAGTGTTGGTAAATATTAAGGACATAATGTCCTTAACTTCATGAATGTTGTGTAAATATTAAGGACAAAGTGTCATGTATTTGCACCTTCCGTTGTTAAACTTAAGGACATCGTGTTCTTAACTTCATATGAGTAGTATAAATATTAAGGACATAGCGTCCTTAACTTCATGTGTGCAGTGTAAATATTAAGGACACCATGTTCTTACTATTTACACATCACTCATGAAGAAAAGGGTAAAAATATCTTTTCATATTAATTTTAATAGGGTAGTCGCTATTTTTGCTCAGCAATAAAAATACTGGATAAAAACTAAATACCATGTTAAAAAGTAGCTATCCCACATCATTTCTACTTTTTAAAACTACTATTTAGGGATTAGGAATGAAGATATTTGGGTGTAGGTTGGCGTGGCCCCGGTGGACGAGAAGATGCGGGAACCGAGGCTCAGATGGTTCGGGCACGTGCAGAGGAGAAGCCTTGATGCCTAGGTGAGGAGATGTGAGCGGCTGGCGGTGGTTGGCTCGAGCAGAGGTAAAGGGCGGCCTAAGAAGTATTGGGGAGAGGTGATTAGGCAGGGCACCGGAAAAATGCAGATTTTCGAGGACATGGCCCTTGATAGGAAGGTCTGGAGGTCTAGCATCAGGGTTGTAGGATAGGGGGTACCAAAGCTTTTCTTACTTCATCCCCGGGATGAGGGGGGTTGGGTAGGGTGTACCATAGATGGCTTGCGGATTTTATTGAGCTCCCGGACGGTAAATTTCTGGCTAATATCCTTGCATGACATTTATTTTATGATTTTCATACTTAGGCTATTATTTCTGCTGGAGTTACTAATGAATTGTCTTTGCTTTTTTTCTCTTATTTTTCTGTACTGAGGGTCGATTGGAAACAGTCTCTCTGCCATATCAGGGTAGGGGTAAGGTCTGCGTACACATTACCCTCCCCAGACTTCACTTTGTGGGACTTTACTCGGTAGCTGTTGTTTTATTTAGGGATTAATCGGTACTTATTTTGTCCTGAAAATTTAAACGAAAAAATTAAAATTGAAATTCATGACATGTTAGTTAATTTTTAAATAGCAGCCCTCTAGGGTTGTATGGTGTCCTTTCTACGGATAGCAAGGGAATCATTGATAGATCGGGGGTTGGAAATAATCTGAGGTGAACCCACAGCCCAATAAGACATTTGTTTGGAAATCCAGGTTGAGCAGGGAATCACGGGAATGATTATGTTAAAAGAGATTTTACAAGGCTGATTCTTTGTTTAATATTCTAGTAATAAATCGCTTTTTCTACTTTTGGTTAAGATAAAGAAGGATACACTTGCTGAAATGAGGTTCTTGCCTCATAGGAAACATATTGATATCATCATCCCATGAGACTTCACCTAGAATTAGTGAAATAGAAAAACAAGCTAGTTTGTATGCTCAATGTGTATAAACAAACGACAAAATGCATCTTCAAGGACACTTTAATTTGTATGCTCAATCGTTTCAGTTTCCAAACCACATACAGAACAAATATCCTCTGTATACTGTATTCTAAGAAATAACTTTTTTGACAGGAAGTATATTACACATGCATTTTCAGATGGATTAAATAAAGCATTAAGAGTTTTATATGACATACCACTAGCAACCAAACCAATTCAATCCGAAAGATATAAATTTCCGTAAATACAACATGATAGAGAAGTGAAAATAAATTTAATGAAAAAGGTCGAACTATGACTAACTTGGGATCAAGATGCTATGAATTACAGCATATGGAATTATAGAGAAGTAAATTAGATTCCCATGGCTATCTTGGCTAACTTGAGAACAATGTATAAAATGTAATCCAAGATTAATTGTTTCTTTCCTCATTTATAATTATAGCTATTTTCCCATAACTGATCCGGAGCTATTCTATGATGGTCAGTTCCGAGACTAACTGGCATTGTACAAGTATGCTCGGTCTCGATGGTGTTTCACATGTCATCTTTACATATCAGTCTTCACTTTTCTCATGACATTACTGACATGTGTCGCCATTTAATAGAACCACGTGGCGAGTCTATTTTTCACTTATACTAGTCCCCTCACTTTCCGGTTACTCACTGTGATGTGACCGGAAAGTGGAAGATTTTATCTTTCCCACCCTTGCCGCCGCCTCATTAAAAACCTTGCCGGAAAAATACAATAAGGACAAAAATCGGGCAAAGGAAAAAAAAGTGCAGAATTTAGAAATTTAGATGACAACTCCATCACTATTTTCCTTTCGTCAATAATCGGTTGGTGCTGAAAAAGTATCACTACCACTAAAAGCTTGATCTCAGAAACGTTCATATGGAAGTTTTAATCTTTGAGTTTTGACTCTTGGGTTTTTAGTTGTACCCAAAACTTTTATAACCTCACAACCTTGGTGACCAGAGATGTTAATAACCAGGAAGTTTGTACTTTTGGTTTTGATAAAGTCCAGGAGTTAATGCATCTGGTTAACTTTACGATCGGGATATCAGGCCGTTAGCCATTTGATTGGTTGACTTTAGAAGAAGAGTACTATTGGTACTGATTCACAAGAGTCTCCCCGAAAGTCTTCCAAATAAAATATTTTACTAGGGGAGGAAAGGGCTTTCCGAGGACAGTCAGAGAAATCCCTGAACGAATCCCCAACCTACTCAGCTTCATCTTCAAGCTAGACGATATTTCTATTATCACGGTGGATAATAGAGAGAACTCTTTGGTTTGAGAAAGATATAAGTATTGTAATCACGCTTGTCTAGATATTATTTGGTACTATACGAAATTTATCTAGGTACTAACTTTTCTTGGCACTTTATGAATTTATTTGAGTGTTCATATTTAGTCTTATAAACTTGATATATATATGGATGCATCGTTTCATGTGCGATGTCTAAAAGTTGCACATTTGGGTGTCTGACTTTTAAGTAAACGAGGGCCCTTTTATATATTTTAAATGTTGTGAAGAGGACCTAAAATAGGATCAACTGATCCGCGTAGACTTTTAGTCTGGGGGAGTATTAATCCCGATAGGATTTAGGGGAGTACTGATCCCAGTAAGACATTGAGTTTGAGGGAATATTGATCCCATATATATATATATATATATATATATATATATATATATATATATATATATATATATATATATATATATATATATATATATATATATATATATATANATTTAATCTGAATAGATTTTGAATATGAATTGGAGTAAATGAACATACTTCCAAATAGAGGGGACACATGTTTTAATAATATTTTGAGATTTTCATTAATATATACAGGATAATCGATCTGAGTCATAATACAATCAACCTTTAAGAAAGGCTTATATATTTAACTTGAATGGTCGTTGTTGGACCGAATATAAGTAGTATGTTTGTTCAAAGTGAACTTTATTCTGGTGGCATATTTGTGTATGTTTATCTTGACTTGGATATAAAACTCTTGTTTTTTATCGTGGGATTCTTGACTCTAACATTGAGTTCTCGATCCGTTTTGTGTACGTGTAGTATATGTATTTTTGAAGAACTCATTCAACACTGTTTGAAGTGCTTATTCTTGATATGAGCAAGATAACTAACTGAGTTGAGATGGTGGTAAATAATGTCGGAATACTCTTAGAAATTTTATATTCCCAAGATTATCGTATGTTTGTATCACTTCTTATGATGTCCGGACAAATTGACTAATCTTCAAGTATAAGTAATTTCCCTAGTATTCGAGTCTTGAGATATGAGAACTCAAACACTGGAATCGTAATTGGACACGCCCCAGTTTAATAGTCCCTGATAGGATAACTAGTTTCGATGTTGATGGACTTTCAAATGGCCCAGTTGGTACCGCAACTCTTTTTATCAAATATTTTTTACTCTGATCGAGAACTATAGAGGTTCCAAAATGTTGTCAAGGTTCATGCCATATTTTGATTTGAGCTATTCATCGGGCTTTGAAGAGTTTTCGATTTAAAGCCCCATTACCGGAGTAATTTTTACTGCTCCCTTCATAAATTTCTAGCATCATATATTAATTTGCTTAAGTCCTTGTGGAATTTTAGCTTTGGGATCCTTGAATCTCAAATATAATTCTCCTTCAACTAGGCAGTACGGGATGAGATGCACTCAAAGTTGTCGAAATGCATGCTTGTCTCTGGTAAAGTCCCATTCTACATGTAGTCAATGAATTTATTTTGCCAACTCCAAATTAAATTAGTCGAGCTTACCTCATTTTCATTCCAAACGATTAGGGGAGTACATTGACCGGGTTGGTTTAGTTTTTATCAAAATCAAACCAAACCAACTATATTGATTTGGATTGATTCGATTGTCGGGTTTTTCGGGTTTTCAGTTTTTTTTTTTACATGAATATTATATCAATATTACTTTTTTAAAGTTATAGATAACGTTTTCATAAGTGAATATATGTTTTGTAAATATTGAAAAAATTGACATACATATGATCTATTAAAATACTCTAATGAGAGAATTATTTTTAGTAACACGTGATAGTTATTTTCTTAGTCATCTAACAATAATTTTCGTTAATGTACGCTTTCAAGATTAACACATGAGGGGATCCCAAATATTTTAATATTTTTTAAAAAAAATTCAGTATAATGTCTTAAGCAGGTATTTTGCTCGAAGAAAGAGAGAGAAGCAAGAAAGAGAGAGAAGAAATTTTTTGCTGAGATTTTGAGAGAGAATCGTGTGTTAACTGAAAGAACGTGAGAAAAAAATACATAAATAGCGTATTGCACGCCTCAATGGTAGTGTATATAATAAATACCTATTTTGCTATAAAATATAAAAGATAGCTATAGACAATAATATTTTAAAACGATATTGATTTATAATAAATAAGGTGTATACCTTTGCCATATGAGGTAAAATTTCCTAAAAAGATAGGAAGAAGAGCACAAAAAATAAGGCGGTGGACTATCGGGTCTCGAGGTCCAGAACTCAAAGTGAAAATTTTGATTTGGATATTATCACAAACAAGAAAAAGAAATAAATGTACACAACGTAATAACTTAAGTTTTGAGCATTGACAGTGTCAAAAATAATTACTCCTTCCGATCAATTTAAACGATGATTGTAGGTCATTCTATTAAGTAGTACTTATTGGTGAATTTCTAAAATAAAGTATAAATAACCTAACATAATATATCGAATTACATTAAAAACATTGATGCATCAATGCTTTTGTGTTCATGCAGTCTCAGAGAACATTGTAAAGAAATTCACTATGTTATCGATATACATAACTTAATTCCTATATAAAAAAAATAAAATTAAAATTGAAGAGCGAAGCAATACACCAATTAATGGTTAGTTTAGTAAGCAACTTATAGAGTAGTAATATTTTTACGAGGATTAAAAAAAACTCTACTACTCTATAAACAAGTACAAAAGAATGTCGCTAAGTTACGAGACAAAAAGTCTTTAACTTCATAATAAACATTTGTTAGTAATATTTATTTATATTTATATTGATAAGAGTAAGTTCAAGTTAATAAGATGTTAATCACGTGTTTGCAATATATTATCTTAGAAAGTTTTGTTTACTAATATAAAGACTTGATTCGTTTAATTTAAAATTCTAGAATACTTCTATAGTTAAACTTGAAAGTTTGAAATAAAATTGAAATATTGAAAAGAGGATCTGGTAATTTCTTGATGTCGCCATACAAGAAAATTGGCAAAATCACGAGGCATGTTGTTTACTTATTCACTAGTAAGTAACAACCTGCTAACAATATGCTCGTTGTCTTTTGTCTATGGATAGAACACATTCATATGTGGAACATTTTTACATTCTTGTTTAAGCTATTAGGTTACTACTTTGGAGTTTGGCCACTAACACTACATATTAACTCGGCTTAAGCGAAGTGTAGCATCAGTTGCGTTCTATGGCTAAAATTCATGTGGAAAATATTTTTATGTTAATTGTACGAAACATATATCAATTCCACTCTAACATGATATATTAAATTTGCCTTCACAATAAACATATGTTAGTAATATTTATTTATATTAATGAGAGTTATTTCAAGTTAATAAGATGTTAGCCACGTGTTTGCATTATATTATCTTTGATATTATGTTAAAAAGTTTTGTTTACTAATATAAAGACTTGATTAGTTTAATTTAAAATTCTAGAATATTTCTACAGTTAAAATTTGAAAATTTGAAATAAAATTGAAATATTGGAAAGATGATTTAGTAATTTCTTGATGTCACCGTACAAGAAAATTGGCAAAATCATGAGGCATGTTATTTACTTATTCAGTTACTAGTATTAGTGTACGCGTGTTGCGCGTGTACCTTGTATAAGTGAGAAAAAACTTTTTAAAATAGCATAATTAATTATTCGAAAGATGTATTTGTGTTACATCTCTTTATTTTCACTGTCACGATTCGATTCTGAAGCCAAAGAATTTGATAGCTTGCGGTCTTAGATAATGAAGATCATGACCGTTGCGTGAACCTCGATAAGAAGTTAAAACAATTCTTTCATGTAAAATTATTTATTTATTTATTGGTTTTTTAGTTGAGTCACAGTAAGCTTATTTCTTTTGTCATAAAAAAATAATATTTATTTTGTCGATTGAAATTGTGATACGAAATCGTATCGAAAACTCTCATAATGTAAAAATACACGGAATTAAAAAAATAGAAGATTAGGATTTAAAATAGAGAAGGACAAGAACCTAACTATGAACTAGGTAGACCCCTTAAATTTACTATGATAAACACTAATCAAGGAAGAACACTAATAAGAAACACGTATTAAGATAAGTAAATAATGCAATTCAAAGCCCCTAGAAGATATATCAACTAGAACAATGAATTAACATTCAAATACATGAGATAATCCAAGAGTATGAATATGAACTCATACATGATAAACCTAACTTAGATAATCTAAAAACATGGTAAATAAAGAGAAATAAAAGATATCATAAACCTCTTAAGGTTTGGTGGTCTTTGTTTATCAATCCATCATCAAAAGCTCCCTTCAAAATGAGAGGAAGAGACTATTTATACTAGAGTGCTACATGCTAAATAGCTAAAATACCCTTAGCTTTATAAGACTAGCCTAAATAGTTAAATTGCTAATATGACCTTCTTAATCTTGACTCCTTTAAAACACTCCAATGCCATGATATTGATTTGAAAATTATCCTCGTTAAACGTGCTCATCCGGCATGTATCAAATTGAGATCATTCTGGCGCAAGCAGTCATGTAGCCCTGTATATTGTGATTTGGTTCATAGTATATTCCAACTTCTAACAAATAATTTTTTAAAATTTGCATGCAGTAAAAATATAATTTGATTATTCATTGTCCGATTATGCATGCTTTGAATATTCTTGGCTCAATGTTTTGGGAAGAATTGGTAATTAAGTATAATTTTACAATTTTCTTAATTTTTGAGTACGCGCTACGTATCAATTGTGACATCACTTCATATCAATAATATTTTGAATGAGCAACCGGGGCTTTGTATATTGTTAGTTTGCGTCTAACTTTTGGAGCATGCTCCTAAAAGAATCATCAATGATATTTAAATAATAATAATAATAATATTTAAAGAAGTAAACTTTTGTAGTATTACTTCTCGTTGATGATGTCAAGGTTTTGTGGCGTTAGTCTTTTGGGTGGGTTTTTAGCTTCGTGTGAGATTTCAGCTTTAAAGGATTTGTTATATACCGAACGAAGAGAGAAAGTCTAAGTTGAGGAATTTATTATCATTGTAGTCCTAAATATTAGGCTAAATATTGATTGAAGTTGATTTGGAAATCTTTAAAGATTAGAAAGTTAGTTTAAATTACAATTTAACCCCTTGTGAAATCTATTTCTAAAGGGTAAAAAAATGAATAATATTTCGTAAAAGGCCTTGTGGTTTTAATATAGTATTGATAGATATAGATTCTTATCCTTTTAATTGGATTTGTCGATGCATTTAAGGAGAGGGAGACAATTTCTTTACTCTCGCCCAGGGACAGATCTATGTGTAAGGGACGGGGTGGTACGCCACCCGCAAGTTTTGGCCGAAACTATGCGATAGTATGTATACATGCATGTATATAAAGAAGGAATACATTACTTTAAGTGGCACCTTCGTAACAAAATTGCTCAAGGTGCCACTGGCAAGGCAAAAATATTTAATATGAGGAGTAAGAAAACTTTTTAGGGATATGTACATATGGGTTATTTTGTAAAAACATATTGAATTCCTTCTTGATTATATGAATGGACACTTATTTTAGACCAAAATAAAAAAGCAAATTGATCACTTATTGTGGATCGAAGGGAGTATTAATTTATTTTTATTCAAAAAAATCTCCATTATTGTACTTTCCTAACTCCTCCGTGATTTATCAATGGATAAGGAAAAATTAAATGTTTTCTCCAGGACCACAACTCTAAAAATTTATTTGCGGAAACAAAAAAAAATTAAAAAAGAATCCTTGAATAAGTTATTGTTTTAATCAATGATGAAAGTTTATTTTTTGTCAAATTGCTCTAAAGTAGGACAATTGTATATAATATCGAGTGGTTTAATTTTTACGAAAAATAAAAATTGAAAAATATCTGTAAACTTACTTAATATTTGAATGCTTATTAGTATAAGTTTTTGCCTTAAGTATCTAAATATAAAGTGATAGCGAGTCTTTTTCCTTGTACAAAATGCATAATCCAGTTGAATTTTTATGTTTTTTTTTCAAAATTATCATAATTATTACGTAATATTTTTGCTTGATCGATTTCTTATATTAACTTCAAAAACGAATAACTCGAACCGAAACCCAAATAAACCAAACCGATTAAATTTATATTCTATTAGACAATGTAAATTGTATTATGACTGCGATTCAAAATTTTTGGCACCCAAAACCTTTAAATTCTGGATCCGCCTCTGCTCCCGACATATCCGTAGTCTATACTTAGTTGAACGAAAAAGTCTACTTGTTCCCTGCTGTTTTATTATTTTTCTGTAATCATTTTTTCAATCAGGTAAAATTGCAGAAATCAGTTCTTCTTTGTTCAAAGCTTGGGTATTCTCCTTTTGCCACTATAATGCACTATTTATTAATGAATGAAGCATGATTATTTTCTTAAAGTTCTTGGTTTGTTTTATCTACAACTGAATGAAGATTACTGTGGTCATATATGATGAATGTACAAGTTTGATATACGCAGTTTGGATTTCAGTCTTTGCTTCAAGTTTATACACTGTTGCCATTTGACTCAACGTTAAAAAGACTGGTTCTTAAAGATCTGACCACTTTTGTTCTTCCAAAGAATTGTGACTGTGCTTGCAAAGATGGCCTATTTATGGCTATTTCTACAAATATGGTTATTTGACAGTAATGGGCTAAATCTGCAAGTCAGTCTGTACGATGGCTAGTTTTGGGTCATTTTCATATATACCTACTTTTAGGGCCACATTGAAGTTATTCTTGCATTGCATAAAAGTTCGCAAAGTGTACTTCAATGCAACTGCAGGAATCAAATATGAAATTCTTCTATCTTTCAAATGCAACTTCAGAAATTCAAATCTGAAGTAGTTCAATATCTTCCATGCAACTTCAAAAATCAAATTTGAAGTGTCTATCTTTCAAATGTAACTTCAGAAATTTCAATTTGAAGTTCTTCTATCTTTACCCATCGACCTTGTCTCAAATCCGTCTTACATACTTGTTAAAGACGGGAGTAGTATTACACACCAAAACTTTTAAAGGTGACACACTACTTTCGTGTTTGACCACATCTGCTTCAAGATTGCTATTACACGCGCCAATCAACATCTGACACGTGTCATAAATCGAAAAAAAAACTGGAAATTGGTCAAAATTTGGATAATTTCTAATAATGCCAACGGCCAAGGTCGAAGCTCGAGTCAGCTAATAGTTGGGAATGAAGGCCCTAATTCGGACGAGGTCGACGCCAGAAATTCTTAGTAACGGTAGCCTAGTTTTAAATTGGAAAAAGGGAATATTCTGTTAGAATATCCCTTCCCTTGTACTTTTTAGGGTTCCTTAAAGAATGTCCCCTGTATATAGGACAGGAAGGGGATGAAAAAGGGATGAAAAACTCTCGGAAAGAACATTCTGTATTATTGACTATTGAAAGAATATACACTTCTTGTCTCTTCTATTGATTCCCAAGTTAAAAGAGACCTTTCCATATACAAGATCCAAGAACATTGTATTTCATCCATGTTGCTTGTCATCTGCTTTGCTGACAACGAGATAGTTGACATTCATAACTTGGTATTCGGACGTGTTATCATTTGTTATTACATTTATTGCCATTGCATGCTTTTAATCCACTCATTCTATCATATATTCATTACCAATCATCATCAGCATCCTTGCCTAGCATTCAATATTACGGCGCCTTTATTCCATTCATTAATCACTACTCACACGGATCTAACAGTCATTAAGATTAACTAGGATTAACCTTCCATTTTTACTTATCAAATCTCACATAAGTGTATTTATCATAAGTTTGATAAAACAATTTGGCGCCGTTTGTAGGAGTTTTCTCGTTAAAATTTGTGGTTTCTGTTAGATCTAAAAGGAAAATAACAGCACATACAAGTACACAACTATCTCTTTCCATAATCCATATGCACAAATAACAAAAGTAGGAAGAGAGAAGAAAGGTTAAAAGCCATAACAGGCGTTACTGCTAACCTCATGAACACCATTGATGAGGATAACGACGGAGAAGAGCTTAACGCCACACCAAGCGTCACGACAGGGCAAGGTGGTTCACCCCCTCCCCGTGAAAGCGTAACTGTTGTTTGAGAAAGAGGCGCTTCCACATCCACAGCTGAGGAAGCGCCACCATCAGTGAAAAGGTTACTAGAAGCATGGTTGACAAGTACACTGAATGATTTCCTCGACAAGCCTACTCAAGGAGTGGTTCAGAATGCCACACCAGCAGAAATGACCACCAATGAGCAACCCGCTCCCTGCCCAACAGGTAACACTAACGCTACATTTGATGCAGGTAACAATGCCCTCGCAACCATACTGAGGAAGATGGATGAAATGGAAAATGAAAACAAGGCACTACGAGATCAGATGAAGAAGCACCAGGAGAGGTTCGACAAAATACCCGGTGCCACGAAACTCCTATCCAAATGGGACATTGGTTGGTTAGTAGAGCAACCATACAGTGAAGAAGCAGCCCCACATCCCATCCCCAAAACCTTCAAGATGCCGCCGTATTTAAAAATATATGACGGCACAACAGATCCGGAAGACCACATAGTCCACTATGTCACGGCGATAAAAAGCAAAGACCTCTCAAAGGAGCAAGTATCATCTGTGCTACTAAATAAATTCGGCGAAACCCTAACCGGGGGAGCCCTGACATGGTACTCACAACTGCCAGCAAGATCCATAACAACGTTCGAAAAAATGTCCAACAAGTTTGTAACCGCCCACGTTGGAGCCAAGAAGGCCGAGGCCAGGGTGAGCGACATATTCGTTGTTAGGCAGTCACCTGGCGAGGGACTCAGGGAATTCCTTGCCCGATTCAACAGGGTCAGGATGAGTCTACCAAATGTATCTGAGGGCATGGCCGTAGCATCCTTCCAAAACGGGATGAACAGAACTGGGTCGAGGGCGACCAGAAAATTGTTGAGCAGACTCATGAAGTACCCTCCCACTACTTGGGAAGAAATCCACAACGCCTACTGTGCCAAGGTCAGAGAAGATGAGGAAGACCTCAGTGGCCTAACTCAACGGCTAACGTCAGTCCATACATAGTCGAGACGTGATCGTCGCAATGACGCCCAAAGGGATCACCCAGGCCCACTTCCTAACCGTGACAGACACCAACCATATGTCAGAACAACAATTCCACCATCTCCTCGCCATATGGAAGGGCCGTCGAGGCCAAACACAGGGACTTAATGGAACGACAAAGGTATGCCCCCAGTTTTATCTACTCACAATTTTTGTGTCTCCCCTTAAGAAATAGTGTAAGCATTGGAAAAGCTCAGCCCAAAGATAAAGTGGCCGCAGAAGATGAAGTCCGACCCAAGCACTAGAAGGTGGAATGCCCTCTGCAAGTTCCATCAAGAACGAGGCCACAAGATAGAGGACTGCATAGCCTTATGACAAGAAGTGGTGAACATGCTCAACCAGGGGCACCTGAAAGAACTGATGAGTGATCGCGAAAGAGCCAATTTAGGCAGAGGACGAGAAAAACACCAAGGGCCTCCAAAGTCGCCCTCCCCCACCCGCACCATCCAAATGATCTTCAGTGGAGGCGACGAGGCCACAATTAATCATGTGTAGTTCACCACCATGCACAAGCTAAAACGATCACTCAGGGACGAACGATATGACGATCTCGAAGACAGTATCATCTTCGATAAGTCGGATACCCACAGTTTGACTTTCCCTCACCTTGATGCTCTTTCTATTACATTACGAATTTTAGACACAAACGCAAGAAGAAGAATTTTCGACAATGGAAGTGGCGCGTGTATTATCCACCATCGAGTTCTCGCCCAAATGATACTCGAGGATAAGATAGTACCACGCCGCATAACACTAACAGTGTTTAACAATGCAGTTGAACGAACTTCAGGAGAAATAATTCTACCCGTTCTTGCCAGAGGCGTCACGTTGGAGACAACGTTCCACATCATGAACCAGGATACAACTTATAACGCCATCATAGGGCGACCTTGGATACATTGCATGAGGGACATTCTATCCAGCCTTTATCAAGTAATAAAGTTCCCGACCCCTTGGGGAATATTTAGCATCAGCGGCGAGCAACGCACATCACAAGAGTGTTACCGCACCGCCCAAGATTGTACATATACTTAATAGTTGAGAGGAACAAACGCGAAAGCATAACAATTACCAAAGTCGGGAGCAAAACCCGATGATCAAGACGACATCATCAAAGACTCCGACATCGTGGAGGTCGCGGGGTCAACAGTATAAAACCTTGACCCCATCCAATTCGACAAAAACGACACTATTAAAAAGGCTTACATCGGCCACAAACTCTCTGAACCAGGTAAATTTCATGAATTTTTAACTAACAATGCAAACCTATTCGCTTTCTCCCATGCAGATATGTCAGGCATCTCAAAGGACATTATCACACACAAATTAAACGTGGACTCGCTCTACCCGCCAGTACGGCAACTAAGAAGGAAATTCAATACCGCAATCAATGAATCAGTCCGCGAGGAAGTAAAGAAAATACCAGCCAACGGCTCCATCAGAGAATCCAAGTACCCCAGTGGGTTGCCAACGTAGTCATGGGGAAGAAGAAAAACGGGAAGTGGTGCATGTGCATCGACTTCACAGACCTGAACAAAGCATGTCTAAAGGACTCTTTCCCGCTGCCACACATAGACCAACTCATCGATGCAAAGGCAGGACACGAGTTGCTAAGCTTCTTGAACGCATACTCAGGATATAATCAGATCCTCATGGAAGAGGAGGATCAGGAAAAAATGACTTTCATAACTCACCAACGGACTTACTGTTATCGAGTCCTGTCGTTCGGACTGAAGAACGCAGAGGAAAATTACCAAAGTTTGGTCACCAAGATGTTCAAAGGACAACTCGGCAAAATGATGGAAGTATACATAGACGATATGCTATTCAAAATTCAAAAAGAAAGAAGACCATATCGACTATTTGAAAGAGGCCTTTGACATACTGAGACAATACAACATGAAACTAAATCCTGAGAAATACGCCTTCGGCATAACCTCATGCAAGTTCCTCGGCTTCTTAGTGTCACAAGGAGGCATCGAAGTTAACCCTGACCAGATCAAAGTCATCGAAGGAATACCCGAACTATTGACCAGCAAGAAGCAGGTACAGAAGCTCACCGGCCGCATAGTCGCACTGTCAAGGTTCATCTCACGATCTTCGGACAGATGCCACAAATTCTTCAACGTCCTCAAAAAGGACAACAGGCTTTGGTGGAACTCAGAATGTGTCGAAGCCTTGAGAGAACTGAAGGCATATCTGTTCTCACCTCCACTGCTCTCCAAAGCCGAAACCGGAGAATGCCTCCTAGTGTATTTGGCAGCATCAGAAGTGGCGGTAAGTGTTGTACTCGTCCGTGAAAACAAAGGTACACAATCACTGATCTATTATATGAGTAAAACTCTAGTTGTGCCGAAACGAGGTACCACACCTCTAGAAACTGGCTCCGGCACTGGTCACGGCTTCACGAAAGCTCAGACCTTACTTTCAGTGCCATCATATATCGGTCGTCACGACCTTTCCCCTTAGAAGTATCTTACATAAACCCGAGCTACCGGGAAGATTAGCCAAGTGGGACATCGAACTAAGCGAGCACGATATCACGTATCAGCCGCGAAGAGCGATACGCAAGTGCTAGCCGACTTCATCGCCAAGATAATGCCTGAAGTCGAGCGGGAAACCTCTCGTAACGATTCTCTTCAGCCTGGCCTATGGGTCCTACACACCGATGAGGGCTTCTAACGTGTCAAGATCGGGATTAGGACTCGTACTTGAGGTCCCAATAGGCGAAGTAATCCGCCAATCTATACGATGCCCAGATATGACTAACAATGAGGCCGAGTACGAGGCCGTTATTGCAGGACTAAAACTAGCCCTCAAATATGGAGCCCGACGAGTTATCCGCCGGTGCGATTCACAACTTGTGGTCAACCAAGTAACATTACTTATCAGATCGAGGAGCCAAGGCTGAAAAAATACCAAACAGAAATCCACAAACTATTGCCAGAGTTCGACGAATTTCAGCTCGACCAAATACCTCGAGCTCAAAACACCGAAGCAGACGGCCTCACCTTAGCAACGGCAAAAAAAAACATAAATGGAAGGGATAATGTCTTCACATTACTCCACTCATCATTAGACCAACTTGAGGTACACTCTGTGAACTTAACCTGGGATTGGCGCAAACGTATTACTTACTTGCAGGAGGGAACACTGTTATACCCCATTTTAACACGGGTCAAACTAGAGTATAACATATTGGTAATTCTGAAGGTTTAATTAATTAAAGAGAGTCGCCACCTAATTATTTTAAAGGTGAATTAAGACACCAATTTTAAAGTTAACTCTATTTTATATGGTCCGCTTAGTTTTAGAAATTCTAGGTAAGGGTTCTAGTTATCTCAAAAGGAAGGGGTAAGGCACCTTTTTAAGATCCATTAAAAATAGTTAACCGGCCAAACTTAGGTTAATAAAAAGTTTTGTCACAAAATATAAGTAACAATAACTCATAGTTAAATATTAGTATCTGAAATTATTAAATGATCAAAAAATGGGATGAGAAAGCAGTGACTAAATTAGCCAAGTAACTAGTATCATTTGAAAAGTAAGTTTTTCAGATAAGTATTCCTTTTGTTAAAAAGTAAGCATAGGCTTCGTATCATTTTATCTTGGCAAAATCACATCTTCATTAGATGATTGAAATCCACTTCCAAAGATAGACTCAAAGAGTTTGTAAAAAAAAAAAAAAAAAAAACCAGTTGTTCACACATCTACTTCAAGAAATACTTAGCTGACTCTCTTGAAACCAACTTGACTTCTCATATCAAAAAAGTGTTTGAAGTAAAATATTAAGCTTACTAGAAAATGAATACTCTAGTGGCAGCTAAGTAAAAAAAAGTTATCAGATTTTCGATCTTAGATTCGTTATTCTAATTACCATATCCTACGTGATATAAGTGCAACAAAGAACCAAAATAATTAAATTCAAACTTGAGATAAAACCCAAATACATAAGCAAATTAACAATCTCAAAAGTTAGATAAAATGAATGGCAAAAGATTTAAAAGAAGAAGAACGCCGTAGGCGCCCCAAGCTATTTAAATCGGTACATATAATATACAGACGCCTAATAGCAAAACACATAAGTGGTTACAAATATTTATTATTATATAAAGGCACATGTATTTTTAACAAAATGTTTTGAAGTCCAAAGGGGAATGATGCCGAAAGAAAAACTTTAGCAGTAATTAGACTTAAGTCTATAAAATCCAAATTTCATCTTAGTGTCATGACAAAATAACTATATTCAATAATGAAGGTTCTAAACACCACAGCAAGCTCAGATTTTAATTGTCATCAAGCAATAAGTCAAAGCTTTAATCCAATAGGCATGAATTCAAACAATCTATTTTATAGAAAAAGCTTGAAAGTTTTGACTTCTAAAACATAACACTATCCTCCTCTTTTACACAACACGTGAGATGAGCATAAATGATAGAGTTAAACTTATATTCACGAGTCATGTGGATTAGACAGAAATTTTTGCCTTCAAAAATTCAAGAACAAAATATGGATCTTGTTTTTTAAAAAAAGCTATGACACCTTATGAGCATGGTATCTAAATGCAAATTAAATACATATATGTTAGCTTCTTATATTATTAGATCCAAATCAGAATGTCCTATGCTCATGAAACTTACAAAATAAGGGAACATAATAAACTAAAGCTAATATGAAAATAAAATAGAACAAAACAGACTTTTCATATAAACATTTGGTCAAGATATTAATGGGCCACATTTCGAATTATAGTCTAGAACGCAAGTTTTCCTAAGGACATAATCTCTAGCTTAAAACTCTAGAACATGATTTCTCATAATTCTCAAGACACAGAAATATATATAAATTGAATATATGTGCTTTCTACGACATCAAATTTAAAAGGGGCTATAACTCGAAATCACTGACCTTTTGCAGGGCAGTAAACTGGGGCCAGGGTCTTTGATTCTCCATCAAACTCCGATCTCGAACTCGCTACTTCGGACGGTGCCAAATACCGGTACAAAATGATCTATGTTCACGACATCGGGTTTTGGAGACCCACGTTCTACCGAACTGAACTAAGAGCGCCCCCGCCCGATCAAGTACCTGTTGCTTCGCTGTAGGCCTACTTAGGTTAGGGTTCCAAACCCGGCTCCTCTTATTCTACGATAATCCAAGCTGCAGCGGCACGTCCACGACCGGTTGAGGTCACGGCAATGCTCTCTTGCTCACTTGCCATGATGTCTCGCCCAAGCATGTTACCCTCCTCGTAACCGTGCTCTGATAGAAGGCTCGAATTTTCAATAAATATCATAAGAGAAGATGCGCAAGCAAAGAAGGTTGTGCATCTTTTTTTCTTTCATACCTCACTCCGGTGCCTATGGGTTCTTGCCCCATGACCTTTCCGTATTCGATTCAATCCTCTTTTCGTCTTGAATAGTAATAGTAGGGGCTCGCGTCCTTCTCTCGTGATTTCAGGCGCTCAAGTTTGCCCAAGTATGACATAGATAGAGGAAAGAAATTCTAATAAATAGTGATAATGATAATAATAAATATAATTATAATAGTAGTTAGCAGTAGTCATAATAATACATATAGTAACACTAGTACTAATTCAAATGATAGTAGTAGTAAATAAAAAATAGTGTTGAAACATAAAGTATTTGATGTATTAATAACTTAGAAGCTCAAGAAAATTAATTGGAAGAAAAGATGGACAAAATTGGATGTCAACAGCTGCCCCTCTTTGACCGGAGGCGATGAAAGAGTTTTCGGGCAAAGAATATTGACTTAGTAGCCAATTTTGTCCCGATCATCAGGTTGAATGGGACAAAGGGGACATAAAAATTAATTGCGGACGAACTCCGATTTTGAGTTGCTTACATATCTCGGGTTTCACGAGAATCATGCCATATGTAGTTCAAGTTTTATGATACCTTGGAGTAGGAATCAATGAGTGATACTGATCCTAAAAATGATGCCCTAGTGTCGGATTATGGAGACACCGGGTGTTAACACTGGGTTGGTCATGATAGGAAAAGATGTTTGAGATAAGGATTTTGATTAGAAATTTTGAGAGCGAGGCCGAACGGAGTTCGAAGTAGATCCTTGACCTTTGTTGGAGAGTTTGGTATTCCTCCCTTACAAATTGCCCCAGTTCACTGCTAAGATATAGTTCCACATTGCGCTATATTTCCTGCAAAATTTAACAATGCTAAAAATATTTGTTAGGAAATAAGATTCAATAGGGCATAAAAGTAATCTTATGAAAATCATATTTAGGCGACAATTCATGAAAAGCGAACTTTTGTGCAAACATATAAAAATATAGTTGTATGGTGACATATTTCATGGTCGGCAATGGACATGAAAATTCAGTTTATAAAGATAAATGCATTTGGCAATATTTTTATGAAGGATAAAATGTTTCAGCAATGTTTATGCAATTATGACCACTTGGTTCGAAATAAATTAATGTCCTTTTTAAGGAAGGATTAACCTCTATGTCCTATTTGAAGGTGGACAACCAAGATATGTTCCATTCGAGGGTGGTTAACCCAAAATATCCTATTTGAGGGAAGATGGACCCGACATATCCTATTCGAGGGCAGATAAACCCGATATATCCTATTTGAGGGTGGATGGACCCGATATATCATATTTGAGGGCGGATGAACCCGATATATCCTATTTGAGGGCGGATAGACCCGATATATCCTATTTGAGGGCGGATAGACCCGATATATCCTATTTGAGGGCGGATAGACCCGATATATCCTGTTTGAGGGCGGGTAGACCCGACATATCCTGTTTGAGGGCGGATAGACCCGACATATCCTGTTTGAGGGCGGATAGACCCGACATATCATGTTTGAGGGCGGATAGACCCGACATATCCTATTTGAGGGCGGATAGGCCCGATATATCCTATTTGAGGGCGGATAGACCCGATATATCATATTTGAGGGCGGATAGAACCGATATATCATATTTGAGGGCGGATAGGTACAACGTCATCGACAACGACCTGTATAAAAAGACGTTCGGCGGTCCTTTGGCAAAATGCCTAGGACCAAAACAAATCAGGCGAGTACTCAAATAAGTACACGAAGGCCATTGCGGCGCCCATACCGGCAATCGAGCACTCGTCAGATGCCTCATACGGACCGGCTACTATTGGCCCACCATGAAAAAAGAAGCCGCAGACTTCGTCAAAAATTGCGAACAATGTCAGAAGCACGCCCCCATGATACACCAAGTAGGCGAACATCTCCATTCAGTCATGTCACCCTAGCCATTAATCAAATGGGGAATGGACATCGTAGGGCCTCTCCAGGCCGGGTGAGGTAATGAACATTTCCATTTAGTTTTGACTGACTACTTCTCTAAATGGGTGGAAGAACGTGCCTTCGCTCAAATACGCAAACATGAAGTCATCACATTCATATGGAGAAATACAATATGTCACTTCGGTATCCCAAAAGAATTAGCTGTGATAACGGACAACAGCTCACCGGGAAAAAGATCGTCGAGTTCTTCGAGAAATAGCACATCAAGTGCATACTCTCCACGCCATATCACCCCGCTGGAAATGGCAAGGCCGAATCCTCCAACAAAAATATATTAAACATCATGAAAAAGAAACTCGAGGACGTCAATGGACTGTGGCCAGAACTGCTACCAGAAGTGCTATGGGCATATCGCACTACGCCAAAGACAAGCACATGAGAAACTCCATACTCTTTAGTCTATGACACAGACGCAGTCATACCAGTCGAGGTTAAAGAGCCAAACCTGAGATACTCCAATGAAAGAGGACCAAACAACGACGAGAGTAGAAAACAAGATGTCAACGAAATAGAGGAACGACGGGATATGGCATATATAAGGATGGTCGCCCAAAAACAAAGAGCAGAATGATACTACAACAAAAAGGCAAAAGTTCGACCACTCAAAGTCGGGGACTACGTCCTCAAAGCTAAAACACAGGCAAGCAAAGATCCGAAGGAGGGCAAACAAGGAACCAACTGGGATGGACCGTACAAGATCACCCCATCGGTCAACAAAGGATCATTCCAGTTAAAAACAATGGAAGGGAAACTGTTTCCCAACAACTGGAACATCACTCATCTCAAGTACTTCAACTTCTGAAAACAGACGCCCTCTAAGTCGTACTCTTTTTCCCTCACTCTGGTTTTTTCCCCATATGGGTTTTACCGAGGAGGTTTTTAATGAGGCGATAAGGGGGGTGCTTCGAAGTTCAAGCTGTTTATTCATCGCTTCACCTATCGTCTACTCCAGCCAGACCTATGAAGGGACTAGGTAGAGAGGAACTTCTCAAATGTATACGATAAACAAAGTATGTAACATTCTCCAATGAAGTGAATAAACAAAACAACACGCAACATTTCTTCGCACAACTCCACAATCGCTCCACTCAATTTACAGTCGACTTCGAATCACTTACATTCGACCTCCCTTGAATCATTTACATTCGACTTCGATTCATGTACATTCGTCTTAGAATCATTTACGTTCTACCTCGCTCGAATAACTTACATTCGACTTTGAATCATTTACATTCGACCTCGCTCGAATCATTTACAGTCGACTTTGAATCATTTACATTCAACTTCGAATCATTTACATTCAACCTCTCTCAAATCACTTACATTCGACTTTGAATTATTTACAATCGACCTCACTCGAATCATTTACAGTCGACTTTGAATCATTTGCATTCAACTTCGCTCTAATCCTTTATATTCGACCTCGCTCGAACCACTCACATTCGACTTCGCTCAAAGTATTTACACTCCACGACCGGCAAAATATTGGCCCCAAGCCAGCCAACGGGCGGCCCATGAAGAATAACATCGCAGCGAAATAAGGCAAGAAACAAGAAGGCAAAGCATGAAACAAAAGGTAACCATTACATTACAAACCAATCAGGTTACAAAACTCGCTTCCTTTACAATGGGCTCGAGTACACCCTCACAAAAACAAAAAGAGAGCACCAAAAAATCTAAGTACAAGAAACTAAGCCGCATCATCCCCTTCAGCATATTCGTCATCATACCAGGGGTCAAAAGCAAGCCCATCCATCGTATCATCATCTCCATCGTCCCCACTAGGAGAATCGGGAGCACAACCACAAGCTTCACGATTTGCCCGTGCTTTAGCATGAACATCGGCGAGTTCCTCCTTGAAAACCTTTCTGGCGGCCCTCAACAACCCGAACACGTCCAGCTGAGCCTATGAATGGACCCGCATCTCATACAGCTTCCACGGCACACTCGCATCAGGAGAAGCTTGAGAAACAGACGGACGGGCCAGTTGTTCCTTCTCAGCCTCAAAACCACTATCTACTCGTTCAACCTTTCCAGCTCTGCCTCCAGACCTCCAAACTGCTCCTCCAGTCTCGCCACTATGAGCGCCGAAGTCTCTGCTTCGTTATCCCGATCAAATCTACAGACATACAGGGTCCTCGCCAAAGCCATCGCCTCCGCTATCGAGGCCGTCCTAACTGGCTCCGCCATTTCCAACTCATTCCTCAGAGTGGGCACCCTCGCCTGGAGGTCCGAATTCTCAGCCATCACTCCCTTTCCCAGTTCGATCTCATCTTTCTTAGACTTTAACACCTCTTCCAGCTCGCTACACTGGCTAATGGCTTGAAATATTTCCTCATCATTCTCTTTTAGCTCTAAATCCCTCCCCCTTATCTCATCACGTAGTTCCTGGAACTGCCCGTCCTCGCCAACGTTGTTGACCACCTTCCGGTACTTAGAGTGGTATTACTTGAAATCTATCCTCTTATACTGAATCACCCGCTCCTCCTCCCGCCGGCCGCGCTAAATATCAAGAATAAAAGTCTGACAAAAAAGGGAAGAAGTCATCCAGGACAGTGATATGACAAAGCACACGAAAGCGTAGTAAAAGTACTCACCCGCAAGGCCATACCGGATATGCCAAAGGAAAGGTCAGTGTCCTTCAGTGTATGTAAAGTATTGTTCTCGATCTCGGCACACAATGGGGCGAACCACAACGCCACACGCTTAGTATTAACTAGAAGGTTGATTTCCAAAGGTATAACTATGTGGCGGTTAGGACCCTCCGTCCTAATCTCCACATGAGTCCTCCTTTTAGTAAAGGCTCTCACCTCGTCGGGATCGATGTCGGAACCCGAATCAACATCCCCCACGCCAGGATCACCATTCTGTCTCACCCCTGATGAAGAACGACCACCCACTATCTGTGCAAGCTCCATGTTGCTTCCTCTGCCCTGTAAGGCCTCCCCCTATGACGTACTTGGGAATGATGCCCGTCTCCTCGGCCGGAAAATTCTTTGACCTCGTCCCGAAGATCCAAGTCCTCTCCGACTCTTCCAAGGCTACAACTTTTCCCGTCTCTGTCCTTTGCCTCTTCTTCGGTGATGGTTCCTCTTCATGAGAAGGTTCGTCAGTAAGGAGGAGGAGTTGCTGAGGTGGGACATCGCCTGGAACAACCACATTAGAGGGAACATACCCCTTTGCCCGTTGAGTCCCAGTTCTGTCGCTCGTGGACTCAACCAAAGTGAACTCCCTCACAAACCTAGGTCGCCATTTCACGGAAGGCTAGAACAGACATCTTCTCTTTCTTAGAAGCCCGCCAACCTAATACAAATAAGAAGATTCAGAAAGTGCTAAGGGATTCGACCATAACAAGATAATCAAAATACTTACGGGGGGCGATCTTTGGACAATAACGCTTGTAGAAAGAAGACCAGTCGCGGATCCCTACGACATGAGGCAGAAACGAGCCAACCAATCCTCCATGTCAGAATGATGGAGGGAGAATGCTTCACGGCTATGAACAAGTAAGCGGTAAATAAATCATAAAGGTCAAAAAAGGACAAAGAACGAAATGGCAAAAAGCACGAGGAAGTACTTACGATGGTAGTTCCATTTTTCAAGAAACTCGATCGGGTCCTCTACCAGCTGATCAGTTCTGACGAAGAAGGATTTGCGCCAGAATAACCGACTCGCCTTGTTGTCCATCCCGTCCACTAATTCTTTCGTCCCACGATTCCTCAAGTGTATCATGGTGCCCCGGAAGAAGGTGGGTGAAAATAAGTGTAGCAGATGGCGAAGGTCGACTCCACAGCCAGCCAGCTCCGCATATTTAGTTAACATTAAGAAGATATTATAGCAGTAAGGAGAGAGTTATGCTGGAAAAACGTTGTAAAAACGGAAAAACTCTTCAGCCAACTTGGGAAGTGGCAAGGTATAGCCGATCGTAAATGGATAGACGTAGAAGGCACAAAGCCCACGACTGTAAACCTGGACCGTGTCACCTCCGCAGGGATGATTTATATGTGAGAGGGGATGCAATGTTTAGTTCGCATCTCTGCCAGTTCAGCCTCTCCCATTTCAGAAAGTTCAGGTTCGGGGCTAGGCCCAGCCCCCTTGGGGAAGTCATTTATGATTGCGGGGTTTTTGGGTATCACCTCATCAACGGTAGGAAAGTTTTTATCTCCCTCAATCAAAATTCCTTCATCAGTAGGAAGGATGGCCACTGACAAGGGAGCGACGTCGAAAATATTGTCATGACTGCAAGGGGAAGCTAACATGATAATTATAATAGATCGAACAATGAAAGGAAAAGAAATAAGGGTCAAGAAAGTGGCTAAAGAAATCAAAAGAAAGAGTTTGCAGAGGGAGAGGAAGAGAAGCACAAGTAATGAAGGGTATCAGAAGAGAGAGAGATGGTGAAAGTTTCAAATAAAGAATCCTTCGCCTTTTTATAGGATTGGTTGACCTCAAAATCGAGGCCAAAAGCTACCTGCAAGCACAAGAATCGAAGCACAAACAGTGCAGACATTGCATGGGGAAGACGCATAATGATGACGCGTGTGATGATGACTTCATCTGACGTCACTTGTGTCAGTCGCGGCCTTAACGGACGTCAATTATCCGGTTACGACCAAATTTCCTTCATAACGGACGTAGAGCAATCCGCTCACTAAGGACGAGGGGCCCACGACCTTGATAAGCGGAGGGACTAACTGTATTGGTCGAAATTTGGATCACTTCTAATAATTCCAACGGCCGAGGTCGAAGCTCGAGTCAGCCAATAGTTGGGAATAAAGGCCCTAATTCGGACGAGGCCGACGCCAGAAATACTTAGTAATGGTAGCCTAGTTTTAAATTAGAAAAGGGAAATATTCTGTTAGAATATCCCCTCCCTTGTACTTTGTAGGGTTCCTTAAAGAATGTCCCCTATATATAGGACAGGAAGGGGATAAAAAGGGATGGAAAAACTCTCGGAAAGAACATTCTGTATTATTGGCTATTGAAAGAATATACACTTCTTATCTCTTCTATTGATTCCCAAGTTAAAAGACACCTTTCCATATACAAGACCCAAGAACATTGTATTTCATCCACGTTATGTCATCTGCTTTGCTGACAACGAGATAGTTGACATTCATAATTTGGTATTTGGACGTGTTGTCATTTGTTATTACATTTATTGCCATTGCATGCTTTTATTCCACTCATTCGATCATATATTCATTACCAATCATCATCAACATCCTTGCCTAGCATTCAATATTACGACGCCTTTATTCCATTCATTAATCACTACTCGCACAGATCTAACAGTCATTAAGCTTAACTAGGATTAACCTTCCATTTTTTACTTATCAAATCTCACATAAGTGTATTTATCATATTTTTGGTAAAACACCCCCCACCCTACTCCACCCCCTCCCCTCATCTTCCCAAAGAAAAAAATACAGAAAAGAAAAAACCCCACCCCTTCCTCATCTCCCCAACCCCATCATCTTCTCCACCACCACAATACTAGCTACCACCGACCTTTCCACTACAAGCACCTTCTTCCCTAACTATAGATTCAACTGTTTGCACGATTTTTAACAAGTTTTAACAGCATCCATCACAAATCCTTATACAAATTTCAAACTCAAGCTCAAACCCAAAGCTTCAAACTTGTTAATGGTGTTTTTTGAATTTTATCAAAATTAATCACCTAAGTAAATTTTTAGTCACAACATTCACGAATTCAAACTAATTTTTTAGGTCATGGAATATCAAAATTAACAAGACCCGATTAAATTTTTAAGCTTTTTTAAAAGATCAATAATATTGATTTTTACAAGACCCAATAGCTCCTCTTTTCTTCTTCTTTTTCTTTTTATTTCTAGTAATGGGGGTTGGAGAGACAAAACATGAAGGGGTAGAAAAACTAGGATGGAGGTTGGGGAACAAG
>ML365771.1:0-17372 GCA_005239505.1 Nicotiana paniculata
AAAAAAAAAAAAAAAAAAAAAAAATTTAAATGTGAAAAAGGTTCAATTCGTTCATGTACTATTCGAAATTAAGTAACTTTACTTTTACGGTGTAAAAAAATATTCCCTCTATTTCAGTTTAGGTAAACATTTCTTTTTTGGTTCGTTTCAAAAAGAATGACCCCTTTTTATATTTGGTAATAATTTAGCTTAAACTTATAATTCTACCCTTAACGAGAAACTTTTATAACTACACAAATATTCTAGGCTCCTTTTTGACTTGGTTAGGACCACAAATTTCAAAAATCCTCATTTTTTCTTAAACACCTGTTTACCTTGAAAATGGTAATTACAATTATATTTGATTATGTGATTCTAAAAATACGTGATCTATTTTAATATTAGTTGTTAGGCAATAGATGTTGAATATACGTAAGGAAAGTGCAATAACAAAAAAGGAAAGTATTGATATGCAGACCGAGCTATTGAGAGACGGGGCCTCGAGCTAGTCGAAACTAGACCTCGAGGTCGAGCTCGAGTGCTTGACAGGGGGTGATCGATGGAGAGTTAACAGCTTAATGGGCCTCGAAGATAGCCTCTTTATGATCCACAATAAACAATAAGTGAAGAACAATAAATGAAAGGCAATAAATCAATGAAACAATTCTAGATAATATTTTTGTTAGAGAGCAGAGGATGTTCTTATTCTTGTATTACATGTCCTTTACAAAGTGACATGGGTCCCCTTTATATATGAGGGGGAATCCCAACATAGTACATGTGTAATTAATGCAAAGAGAGGTGACTGGTACAGCCATTTAATGCCACGGTACGGGCTTGTACTATTTTGCGTACTTGGTCAGCTTTAACCACGTGCCTTTTGGAAATTTCTCGCCTTTCCATGTTGGTCTTCAATTTGCACTGCCCCGAGGTCGAGGACCTTCGGTATGCCCCCTCGATGCCAAAACTCGAACCTTCGAGCCTTCTGAGCGACGTGATGACCGTAAAATCGAGCTCTTCAATTTTAGCCGTATACAGATAGTCCCCGTATTTCTTAGAATGAAGTGATAAGAAATGGTCTTGACTTTTTGCCTCTTCGACATCCCTATTATGACGTCAGTCTCTTCAGAGCATTAAATGATGTGACATAAAAAGCTACAGAGGTCGCCGTCAACACAATTCTCGAGAAGCCCATGAACCGTTATTGGTTCGACCTTTCCGCTTCAATACATGCCCAAAGGGCCTCTATAAATACTTCAATCACTTTCCTTTTCATAATTTTACATCTTCTTCAAACCTTCAAACTTTTATTAAGTGTTTTCCACTCTCATCTTCTATGTGTGTCTGCTTCTTCGTCTTCTTTCTTCAAAACTCAGTTATAACCATGGCAAAACTTCCAAAATGGCACCTCAAAAGGAGGGAGCCGCTTCTTCATCACGCCCGTCTAAGGGCAAGTCACGAACTCCTCCTACCATCGAGCAACGCATCCCTGGCCCTTTCGATACCATCTCCAATTTCACCATTGAGAAACCCCCTTCTACACCGGGCTGATGCGAGCCCATGTCTCGATATATAAGTGTAGTATCTGATACAGAGAGGGTAAAACTTGACTGCCCTTGGGGGGAGGCAGCCCGAGTAGAAATCCCTACAGCTGATGAAAGCATAGTCACGCATAAGGCTGGCTTTCTCAGCATATATACATACTCATTTACCTTAGGCCCCGTAGATTTTTCCTCTCCACTGATTGATCTGGTGATTCTCGATTTTTATCATCAGCACCGAGTGACACTCGGTCAGATCTATCCTTCTTTTTGGAGGATTGTATATATGATTCGACACATTACCAATATGGTCTAGGGAATGACTTTCACCCTCGACCATTTGATCAGACTATACAGCCCTCGTCTCTTTCGCAAAGGCCTAATTAAACTGCACCGTCGATCTGCCAAGGCGTTCCTCGAATGCATCGATGAGGATAAAGATCGGGGATGGATGAGCTGATTTGTTAGAATTTTAACTTCGGACATCATCCCTGCTGATAGAATGTCGCTCTCGAAGGAATGGAATATGAAATGTAAGTACCCCTGAATTGAGTATGTTTTGCCATCTTTTTTTTTCTTGACTGATTTTCTTCTAATTGTGCAGCCACCGTTTGGTTTCCCGACGCGGTCCAGGACCGAGGGTGGGTCAAACTTTTGGACTCCACCTTTCCATACAACAAACGCGTGTGGCATGAGCTGGCTAAAACACGATGGTAGGCTAAGAACTACGGTATGCTCTAGTTGTTATTGTTTTCTCATTCTTTGTAAGTGCTTTCAATGGTGGTGTTTTTGATATAATACGCTTGTGTAGGCCTTGGCGAAGGTGTGTTGATGAGACCGCCTTTATCTAGTGAGGAAGAGGCTCCGAAGACCGCCAAGGACAAGAAAAGGAAGAAAGAGGCTTCGGCGGAGTCTCCAAAATCCAAAAGGGCAAAGACTAGGAAGCCCAAGACTGATGCCACAGTCTTATCCTCGACGGCCGCTGAGAGACTACGGTCCGAGGAAGAGAGTGATGATACCTGAACTTTGGTACAAAGGTCAAAACGAAGCGTTGATGCTTCAAGAGTTGTTGGGCGGTCGTTTGCTGAGTTGGAAGCGGTCGATACGGACTCGCCCTGTGCTGAGGAGACCCTCAAAGAGGGTTCGGGTGCAGTCCCCGAGACGCTCGTCGGACATGGCACAGTCTGTGTTGATGAGCTCGGAGGTCTTGCTGCTGGAGCTTTCCGGGGTCGGGAAGAAGCCTCGATGAAGGCTGATATTGCTGGTGGATTTCACTCGGGCCCGTCGTTTTCTCCAGGGGAGAATACGAGATGCCCAAGTCAGGAATGTTCTCGGTTTGGAGGCCTCTCGCGGAGAGGATGATGTGTTTAGAGACTATTTTGAAGGGGTACAGGAGGAGACCGATGTTTATGCCTCTGTTGCCCTCGAGGAGGTCGAGAGGATCCAAAAGCAGGTGATATTCTCGAAATAATATATTGTTCTTCAACTTTCTACTCTTGCTTTCTAATGTTCTTCCTTTGTGTTGCAGGTCAAGAAGCTGTATGACCAAGCCTTCTCCAAGATGCAAGATGAGTTGACTCATTGTGGAGAGGATCTTGAGAAGCTCATGTCGGAGTCGATCGAGCTGGAGGCTCTATGTGCCCGAAAAGAGGAGGAATTGATCAACCTTCGGGCAGGCTCGGAGAGAACGCTCCAAGAGGGCCGACTTCATAGAGCAGGTATTCTGATACCCTCAATTTTATTTTTAATTGCAATGCTTGGCGCTGATCGATTTATTTTCTGTGCTTTTCAGATTAGGCAGAAGGATGCCCAGGTGGAGCAGCTCCGAGAGGATATTGTGGCCAAGGGCACCGAAATCCTCGAGCTGAATCGGCTGAATGATGCCATGGCTTCGGAGAAGGACGCGCTTCGGGGGGATCTATCTTCGATCCAAGACCTTCTTTGAGGTGCTCAGGAGGAGGCTGCTTCACTGTCTGCGGCCAAGTCTGAGGCCGATGAGTTTATCTCCTCATACAAAAGGGATGTTGCTGCCGCGAATAACCAGGCCAGGGAGATATCCGAGAAAGCCAAGCTAAAACTGGATCGGGCAGTTGCTCATGCTCGCATACAATCCAGGAGGCAAGCCTTCGAGTAAGTAAGCGCTAAGGGCGTCGATCTCTCTGCCAATATCGAAGAAGCCAGGGACTTGGAGGAAGAATCAGCAATGCCGACTACGTCAAATGAGGGCTCCAAAAGCGTCTCGGACAGCAACGAAGGCAAAGAGTAGATTCTCCTATTGTTTTGCTTTTTTCCTTTTTTGTATATAGGACCCTCGGGGGAGTTTTAATAGAAACACCCTTGTAAATGCATTTTTTGAAATAAAATATCTTTTTGTTACATTTCTCCCAAATTTGCCCTGCAATGCTTACGCAAAAGTTGACTCTCAAGCTTCTGTTTTAGCCCTTCGGAACCCGTACTTGTAATAGTAGATCCCCTCGAGATCGAACACCTTCTCGAGGCTAGGTCGGTATGGGAGCTTCCATCCCTCGAACGTTGTGTGACAGTGTCATTTATGTGACATGACCGTGAAGTGATCGAGATGGCCCCACCGGTACTATTCCCAAATGTTATGACAACCTTGTCAGAATTAAATGGCTTTCAAAGTAGTTGAATAGCCACCGCTTGCTCTATATATATTCTTGCTTCCTCTTCATTCTAAGTCTTTCAACTTTGCAAAACTAGCTTTCCATTCAACGTTCTCTTCCTTTTCTCATCTTGTGAAATTGTTTCCATTTCTTCCTCTTTACTTTTGCTTGAGTAGTTATGGTTGTCGTGCCCGAATCCATTCACCAAGGAGAGGAAAACCTTACCTCTGCATCTTGCTCGGCCGGTGGTACACCGCCGGCGTACGGTGAGTTGACCTTGAGTTGCTTTGCTTTGAAGAAAGATTTTGCACTAAAGAAACCTTTTGACGCCCTAGGCCATCGAGAGCATGCGTCGAGGTTCATCCGATCGATAGAATAAAACCACCTCGAGGCTGTAAGGAGAGACTGTTGCTGGGGAGAAAATGTGATGCTGCAGATACCTTCTCGAGAAGAGAATCATCATGACCTATGTGGAGGGATTCTTGAACGTGTATACGTACCCATTCACATTCGGCCCCCTCGACCGCCTTGTGCTCGAGTTCTGCAAGAGGTACCGAGTCACCCTGGCTCAGATTCATCCCTTCTTTTGGCGGATAGTGCTGATGATAAGGTACTTTACCGAAAAGGTTGAGCTCGAGTTTACCCTTAGCCACCTTATTAGACTATATCGGCCTTAGCATTGTCGGGGCCTGATTGTGTTATGATGCTGATCCACAAGACCCTTTATTGCCAGTGACGACAAGGACGGGAACCGAGGATGGATGAGTCGATTTGTCCGGGTGAGGACCATATATATTATTCCTGCAGAGTTCCTGTCGTTTCCCGAGAAATGGAACTTCAAACACAAGCTACGTCGTACCTTAGTGCCTTTTGCTTTAGTTGATTTATAAGAATGTTTCTTTCTTTTTCTCAGCGGTTCCGTGGATGCCGGAATAGATCCGCGATCTTGCGGACTGGACTTGGAGGTTGGCAGCTTCGTCGACCTATGATGAAGCAAGTGGCGAGATTTGTCGAAGGGCAAATGGGAAGCAAAGCACCACGGTATGAGCCATGTGATTGTCCTTTTGAGGAACGTTTCCTTTTATGTGTACTAACTCCGCTACCAAAGGTGTTGGTGGATTCTCAGAGATGAGACCGTGCTCCTTCGAGGAGAGGGAAAGGCCATCGGCTTCGGAGTTAAGAGAGGATAATAAGCGTAAAAGGTCCTCGATGGATGAGGACATTCTCACTGAGGCGGGGCCTGCCCAGAGACACAAAGTAGATGCCACCGGTGAAGAAGACTTCATATACATTGGTCATTCCGTGGACGTCAGCTCTCCTCGGAAGGATGGTTCTTCGTCTACGGCTCGAGCCAGGGGGCCTCCTGAGGTTGCCGATTTTGTTAGGCCTGAGACCTCTAGTTTTGAGGGAGAGGTTCCTCGAGAGGGAAGGAGCAAGAGTCTTCTACCATCGTCTGCTTCTTCCCTCGAAGGTACTTCGAGGGACGCTCGGGGCCAGGGGCGCCCGACCAAGTGGGGTCTCGAGTGGTCATGCCCCTACCGAGAGCAGTTCGTCTGGCCGATGGGGATAGGCCAGTAGACGCACGCTCAACTTTTGAGGAGGCTCAGCAGCTCTGTTTCGAGATGATTTTTGATCGGCCTTGTTGGTTTTTCATCTATGAATCTTCATTCTCTGAACTGGAGCTTCTTTTTTGTAGGTTTTTGATAAGCTCAAGTTCGAGCTGCTTCGTTGTAAGACCAGGTTGCGGGAAGCTTTGGGCAAGGAAAAATCTCTCAAGCTTCTTTGGAATAAGAAGACGAAAGAGTTGATACATCTTTGGTCGGAGATGCACCGGAGTCGAAACTATGACGGCAATCTCGAACGTCAGGTAACCCTTATTCTGAAAGAGTATATGCTCTCTTTCCCGCTTTTGGAAACTAATGTTTCGGTGCTTCAGCTATAGAGAAAAACGGAAATGTTGGGACGCCTTTGGTGCTAGGTTGGGCAAGTGAATTCCGAATGCCATGCGTTGAAGGCACAAATAGGCGTTCATGTTGCGGCCCAAATGAATGCCTTGGCCAAGGTCTCTGCCCTCGAGGTAAAACTTTGCAATGCTCGAGAAAGTAGCTCGATTCATACGAGCAGGATTGCCAAGTTCGAGATTGATCTTTTGAATATGAAGGACGAGGTTGTGGACGCCTGGGCTGAAGCTGAAGAAGTTCGAGTGAAGGGCGATAAGAAAGTGGCCATTTATTTGAAAGATGTTGTCGATGCTCGGGCTGAGCTGAGAGGAGCTTTTGACAGAGAGAGGAGGGGAATTGAGTATGCCTGATGTAGGTCTCGCAGGGAGACTCTCGAAGAGATTCACGCTAGGGGCTTTGATATCTCGGAAGAGATAAAGCAGGCTGAGGCGGATGAGATCGACGCCAAGTTTTTCCTTTCCTGTTGAGCCGACGCTGATATTTGAAGGCTCCGAGGGAGCTAACCCCTAGAGCAGACTAGGTTTTCCTTCTTTGTTCTTTGTAAAGACTCATGTGGGAGCATTGTATATGTATAAATGCATATTTGTAATAAAAACATATATATATATATATGAAAGATTCTTTGGTTGTTCTTATTTGATTGTCGATAATTAGCCTGATGAATTGAACTTTGAGATGAAACCCTTAGGGTTATAAATTGGCCCCGAGGCTTTTTAGGCTGGCGACTTGGGCTCTTATGCATTTGGCCCTTAGGCACTTTAGTTAACCGTTTCGGACTCAGTCTCCGAGTCAGGTTTTGACTCGAGCTCATCGGCCCTTAGGTTTTTGATCCCTGAGGCGCTTTGGGTTGGTACGACCTGTAGCTGGCGACTTGGGCTCTTACGTGTTAGGTCGGTACGACCTTCGGTGTAGATGGAGACTTGGTCTTTTACGCATTTGGCCCTTAGGCGCTTTAGTTAACCGTTTCAGGCTCAGTCTCCGAGTCGGGTTTCGACTCGAGCTCATCGGCCCTCATGTTTTCAAATCGGCCCTGAGGCGCTTTAGGTCGGTACGACCTATAACTGGTGACTTGGGCTCTTACGCGTTAGGTCGGTACAACCTTCGGTGTAGATAGTGACTTGGGCTCTTATGCATAAGGATGGCAGGTGGACCGGGCCTGATCCGGGACCAGACCGGGCCTGCGGCCCATGTGGGCTTGTGGGCTAAACGGGCCGTCCCGTGGTGAGTCCAGTCTTGGCGGGCCTCAAAGCCCATATGGGGTGGGCCTTTGGTTTGGAACCGTGAGCCCGGGACCGTTTAGCCTAGGACCGGCAGGCGGGTTGGGCCGATTCAACCGGGCCAAACGGGCCATACGGACCCAATGACTCTTTTTTTTTAAAAAAAAAATTAATTAAAAATGGCCAACGGTCAGAATTTTAAAATCTAGTCGTTGGCCCTTTAATTTAGCCGTTTGGCATTTTTAAAAATAGTCATTTGGCCCCCAAACTTTGTTTTAACCCCAAACTTTTTATAATTACACTTTTTTCCTATTCTCAACTATAAATACCCCTTCATCTTTCATTTTTACTCACAAAATTATCAATCTCTCTCTAGTTTTCTTCTATAATTGCTTACTTTATTATTTCAATTTGTGAAAAATTGTTAAGTTGGTGAATTGAAGTATTCAAGTCTTCAACATTATACAATTTTCAAGAAGTTATTCGTCAATTCGGTAAACTCGTTCCAACTCATAAGTTTTAATATTATAGTTTTGTTTGCTTAATTTGTTTTTCCTTATAATTAATATGGACTTGACTTTGAAAAAATTGTTTGCTGGTAAGGGAAAGGGAAAATCTAAAATCGGTGAATCTAGTGGCCAAGCTACTACTCCTCCCCCGGCTCCCCGACCCAGACCTGTTACTCGTCCTCCTCCACCTGTTATTCTTGATAGTGATAACCTTGTTTTCAATTTACTGATAGTCAATTTATACATGATCTTACACCAGGTTCACAATTAAATGATGAATATATGAATGTTCTTTATGGTAATCCAACTATCGATGAAAATGATGAGGAAAATGTTGACTTAGATGAAATGCAACCGGATTTAGATGACACACCTACTAATCATGTTGCTAACCAAACTGATAATAATCCAAATGATGCCTCAGCTGACCCTCCTGTAGTAAACCCTACTTTTAATAGAAAACCTTCTAAATGATCCGAAACATCTCTTGTTTGGCACTTTTTTACTCAACTAAGAGATCAAAATAAGGCTAAGTGTAAAACTTGGGGGCTCTTGATGTCTCATAAATTTACTGGAGACCGTGGCGGTACGGGTTGTTTGACCAGACACATAATGAAGAACCCTAATGATGAAGCTAGATTACTTCAAATGAAAGCTACGCAAGAGGGGACAAGTGTAGGTACTCAGGTTAACCCTAGTACCGGTTCAAATCTAGTTCAACCGGGAGTTAACATTGTTACCGGTGGCATTTTTTATTACGATCCAAATAAAGATCGTGAAGAATTGGCAAAAATGGTTACTGCTATGTGCTTAGCATATAGTTTTCCCTCTAACCCTCACTTTGTCCATTATATTAGAAGAATTTTTAATCCTACTTATAAAGGATGGCCTCGCACAACCGTAAAGGCTGATATTTATAAATATAAACATGAATATGAACAATATTTGCAGTATTTATTTACTCATATTAGTAATCGCATTTCTAATACTACTGATATTGGTAGGAGTGGTAATGACTGTGATTATCTTACTGTTACCACTCATTGGATTGATGAGGAATAGATAATGCAAAAGCGCATTATTTCTTCTAGAATAATTACTTCAAGTCACACAGGTAAGTTTATTGCTAAGACAGTTGCAGATATTTGTAGATATTTTTGCATTAGAGATAAAATAATGTCAGTTTCAATGGATAATGCTTCTAGTAACATTAATGCTATAGTCTTTCTTACAACTACACTAAGTCCTGCATTTAGTAATATTTTTCATGTTAGATGTATTTTTCATATTTACCATTTAATTGGCGGTGATGGTCTGAGAACTTTAAATGTTGAAATTGCAAAGGTTAAATTTTCTCTTCATTGCCTTGTTTATTCAAACCGTAGAAGTAGAGTTAGAGAATATTATAAAAAATGTGATGAATTTGGCCTTAGAGAAAGAAAGGTTCCTAAACCTTGTCCGACTAGATGGAATTACTTGTATGAAAGTTTAGTTGTTGCATATGAATATAGAAACCCAATAAGTGCAACATATAATGCTCGTGTTGGTGGTGATGATGAAGATGATGATGAGCACCTTACAAATCAAGATTGGGCTAATGTTAAAATTCTTTTAGATTTTTTTAGAACATTTTCATGTTGCTACAAATGAATTATCTGGGAAATATTATGCTACTATTTCTAACTGTTTAGTTTATATTTCAGCACTTGCAGAATTATTTACTGAATTTTCAGAGGGTGGGGTATTTTACCAACGTGCTATTGATGATATGAAAGATAAGTTTAAAAAATATTTTTTCTCTATCCCCCATCTTTATGGTGTTGCAGTTATGTTAAATCTTACCATGAAATTAGGAGGTCCTCACTATTGATATACTCAAATTTATAATGCTTTACCACTTTCACCTGAGGAATATGCTACACTTAAAGATGAAAAAGCCTCAATTAAAATAAATGCTCAAACAATTTATAATGCTTATCAAGTAGCATTAGATCATGCTAGACCAAATGTTCCAACTCCTACCTCGTCTAACTCGCAGTCATGTAAAATATCTGCGGGACTAAAAGCACTTAGTTCTAGGGACGGGGTTCAGGGGTTCTCAAGGTGATAATATTGGTGATAGTTCACAACTAAATGAGCTTCAAGTTTATTTGTCGCAGGGACTTGAAACAGAGAATCCTGGCGGCACCTTCAATGTTTTGGAATGGTGGAAGGACAAAGAAAAACGCTATCCGGTTCTTTCAAGGATAGCTCGAGATATTTTAAGTATTCAAGCTTCAACAGTGGCATCGGAGAGCGCTTTCAGTCAAGCGAGACTTCAAATCGGTGATCATAGAGCGTCTATGAGGGAGAGCTTGGAAAAATCAGTACTCTTCAGAGATTAGATCCGTTCGGAAAGAAGAAATTTTGGACTTGCTGAATCACAACCGGAGATAGACGAAGCTTATGAAGAAATGCTAGCGGAACTTGCAGAGGATGTTGCTTCTCCCGGAAGCGTTGATAAACAAGCTTCTTTTTCGCCACTACCAACGGAAATTCCTCCGAACCTTGAAGGATTTATGAAATTTGTTAGAGATAATATGTAGATTAATATGTACATTGTATTTTGGCACATCTTGATCAGTTTTTTTTCCTTTTAATGGTGGTATTAGTACCTTGTTGTGCTCATTTCATTGGGGGGAGGAAGACAAAGAAAGATATTGTCAGTCGTATTAATAAAAATTATAAGGCATTTCCTTGAATAAAAAAATAGCCCTGATCGTTTAGGCCTGTGGGCCCGGCCCACTTAGTCCGAGCCCACAGTGGGCTGGTTCCACCCATTAGGACCGTTTGGCCCGGGCCCGACTCATATTACAGCCCTACTTACGCATTTTGCCCTTAGGCGCTTTGGATCCGAGTCGGGTTTTGACTCGAGCTCATCGGCCCTCAGGTTATTAAATCAGCCCTGAGGCGCTTTGGATCGGTACGACCTGTAGTTGGCGACTTGGGCTCTTACGCGTTAGGTCGGTACGACCTTCGGTGTAGCTGGCGACTTCGGATCTTAGGATTTAGGTCGGTACGACCTTTGATGTAGCTGGCGACTTGGGCTCTTAAGCTTTAGGTCGGCACGACCTTTAACCGGTTCTTTTCGGAGTTTTTTTGAAGTAATTGGAGGCCTGTGATTTTATGGCAACAGTCGGACGTCTTCGAGTCACGTTAGTTTGGTCGTAGCCTTATGACGGTGGTCATTGTATTTGGACGTAGCCTTTTAGTCCCCGAGTGAGATAGCCATGGCGTCTATATCGAGGGTATGCCTTTTTAGGGGTCTTACAAGTTCGATATATAGCCTTGACTTTGATATCGGGATTATGCCTTTTTAAGGTCTTACAAATTTGTACATGCCTTGCTTGAGGTCTTAAAGTTTTGATGTTGCCTCATGGAGGGCTTACAAGTTTGAAGTATCCAGCCCTGAGGTCTTACGGCTATGAGTCGACTGTCGAGGAAAGTCCCGGAGTCAGAGTTGATATTGCCTCATGGAAACTTATGTCGTTGATATTTCCTCGTTGAGGGAATATGAGTTTGAAATTGCCGACCCTGAGGTCGTACGGCTTCGAGTTAGATAGCTTGATGAGCCGGCAGTCGAGGACAGTCCCCGAGTTGGAGTTGATATTGCCTTGTGGAGGGCTTATGAGCTCGAAATTTCCGGCCCTGAGGTCTTATGGCTTCAAGTTTTTGGTGACTCGATGGAGTGACTGTCGAGGACAGTTCCCGAGTCGTCAGTAAATTTCTGGCCCTGGGGCCGTTTCTTGTGAAAATAGCAAACTTCTTTGACGCGCGAAGTGTTTTGATGATAAAAGATTCTTCTCCGATTACTTGGTACAAGTATACATGTTTTCACCATCAAGGGTTCGATTATTCTATGCGGACACGGTTTATTCGACCGTTTGGTCCGATACATCATTCTCCTGTCGAGACCCTCTTTGGCATATTTTAGTGATCTCCCGGGGGATGCCCCTCAGTATTTGAGGTTTGTCGAAGAGAAGCCTTGAATACTTGGTGAGTTCTCCTCAGGTAGCATATGGGTGTTTCCTCGTTAAAAACCTCGTCGGTAAAACCCATTTGAGATAAAATCCAACGTGAGGGAAAGAGAGCGCAACGCATGCTATAAAACCTAAGGCCTTCGAGCTGGAAGGTGCTTCGATTCCTTTCAATCGAAAACCTGCACATAGGTTAGTGTAAAGTGTGAAGGAAAGAGGGAAAGGATTGTACCTTACCTGTGGTGGCTTTCAAGCCTCGATATGCTTTGGTTATCCGTTCCGAGGACGCGCCACGGTCCTTTATTCGTGCATACGAGGATTTAGTTTGTTACTCGGCTGTTTGCTTGTGTTTTGGCTCCTTCGATGTAGAAGGTGTCGGCGCCACATCATGTATTGCGAACATTTATTTTGCTGCGTGCTGCTCTCCATATACTGTTTTTACTCCATCCTTCGTAGGAAACTTCATCATTTGATGAAGGGTTGATGGCACCGCCCTCATATTGTGAATCCATGGCCTTCCAAGAAATGCATTGTATCCCATGTCACCTTAGATGAAATGAAACTTGGTATCTTAAATTGTACCGGACACGTTGACTGGGAGGATGATTTCCCCTTTTGTTGTCTCGCTCGCCATGTTGAATCCGTTGAGGAATCGATAGGCGGGCACGATCTGGTCGAGCAACCCGAGTTGCTCTACCACCCTCGACCGAATTATGTTGGCCGAGCTACCTGGATCCACGAGCACACGTTTAATTTGAAATTTATTCAAAAGAAAATAATATACCAGTGTGTCATTATGAGGTTGAGACAAGGTCTCGATGTCTTCTTTGCTGAATGAAAGAGTGTCTCCAGGTATGTGGCTCCAAGTTCGTTTTTTCCCTGGTGATGGATACTTTTTTTTGCTTAAAAATGGGTCCCTGAGGGACGTCGAATCCACCAATAATCATTTGGATGATGTGTCGTGGTTCTTCTGTTTCATTTTTCTTGTTTGCTTTTCTTTCCCGAAATTGGTTTTTAGCTCGGTCGCTGAGGAACTCTCGAAGGTGTCCTTTGCTAATCAGTCGGGCCACCTCTTCTCGAAATTGTCTGCAATCCTCGGTCCTATGATCGTGGGTATCATGATATTCGCATATCAAGTTGGGGTTCCTTTGCGAAGGATCTGATAGCACGGGTTTTGGCTACCTGGTATCCCTGATCTTACTTATGGACGATACGATGTCTGAAACATCGATGTTGAAGTTGTACCCAGATAGTTGGTGTGCCTCTACCGGCCCTGTGTGCCTGTCGAACCTTTCTTTGTTCACGAGTCCCCGAGGATTCTGTCCTCGGTCCATCTTTTGGTCATTTCGGGGTATGTTATGCCTCGAGATATTTCTCTGATTCTCTATGTATGGTTGATACCTTTCTTTGTTTGGCCTTGTCTCTCTTTCTGGAAGCCTCGATTCCTTTGCTAAGACTCTTCTAGGTTACACCGAGCCTGAGGAGGCTTCCAATTGGTCATCCTCGACTCTGATCTTCGACTGATACTTGTTGTGTACATCCTCCCAAACTACGGCGGGGTACTCAATTAAATTTTGCTTCAACTGTTTTAAAGCTATCAAGCTTCGTTCATTCAAGCCCTGAGTGAAGGCTTGTACCATCCAACCATCAGAGACTGGTTTCCATTCGTTCCAATTGAAAGCAGGATACGAACTCCCTTAACATCTCATTCTATCTTTGTTTGATTTTGAAGACGTCAGATTTCCTTGTAACGACTTTGATGGCACAAGCATGTGCCTTCACAAAAGAGCCCGCCATCATGGAAAATGAATCTATCGAGTTCGAGGGAAAGTTATGATACCATAGCATGGCCCCTTTGGATAGTGTTTATCCAAAAATTTCAATAGGACGAATTCAATCTCGTCATTTCTTAGGTCGTTCCCTTTCGCAGCACAAGTGTAGGCAGTAATGTGCTCATTGGGGTCCGAGGTTCCGCTGTATTTTGGTAGATCGGCCATTATGAATTTCTTCGGGATGGGCATCGGAGTTGCACTTGATGGGAATGTCTTTTGCACGAACTTTTTTGAATCTACACCCTTCAGAATTGGGGGTGCGCCCGGGATCTGATCAACCCTCGAGTTATAGGTATCTACTTTTTTGTCGTTAGCTTCTATCTTCTTTTCGCCCAATTTAATCCTTTTTGCGAGGTCTTCGAGCATCTTCATAATGGCGGGATCGGCTGCGGACCCATTATTTCTCGACCTTTCCGGTGCCTGTTTGACTCGAAGAGCCGTTTCTGATAGTGTTGTGCTTGGGGTTCTCTGATGGATTTGCACCTGAGCAATAGCCACCTATTGTGCTTGCAACATCTCAAAATGACATGAAGGCTAACTTCCCTTTCTCTTTGAGCAGGGGCTCCCCGCGCTTCACGCACACTCCCGTCTGTATGAGAGCTCACATCGGCATGTTGATCGTTGCGTGAGCCTTCATCGACAGGGATTTGCACTGGTGCCCCTTCAGGGTTTTGCGGTGGCACACCGGCACCTGAACTAGTTGCGCCATTCTCTCCGTGATTGTCACGACCCGATTTCAGAGTTGTGATGGCGCCTGTAGTAGAACCAGGCAAGCCGACCATTTTATCTAAGCTAAATTCAATTTCCAGTAAAATACAATTTTAAACGAAATTACTGATAATACTAATAATATGAAGTTTTGAAACAATAT
Organism: Nicotiana paniculata; assembly: GCA_005239505.1. Lineage (NCBI taxonomy): Eukaryota > Viridiplantae > Streptophyta > Magnoliopsida > Solanales > Solanaceae > Nicotiana > Nicotiana paniculata. The sequence goes on from ML365771.1 coordinate 14,551, forward strand.
GTGAAACAAAATTTAAAACTTCCAACCCCGGATCTCGTGTCACTCAGTCATGAGCTGCTATAACATAAAGCAAGGAAAAGGAGAAATGGACAACATAGTATCAAAATAAAGAACAACATGTAGAATAAGAAAGAGAAGACGAGGTCGCGATCGCCAGCTGCTACCTCGACAACTCCAATGAAACTCTGACAGATGTTCAGTATCCACTACCGAGTCCCGGTGTACCTAGATATGCACACAAGGTGCAGGGGCTAATATGAGTACACCAACTCAGAAGTAACGAACCCAAACTATGGGTTGAGTAGTAGTGACGGACTAAACCTCAATAATTAAATCATCAGCATTCAAAATTTAGGCATGTTCACAGTTTATCAGAAAATAACAACAGAATATGCTAGATATACCTCAATATGCTCTGCATGCCAACATGTCACAGTGTGAAAATGCACATAGTTCTCACAACTCTCCCACAAAAGTCGACCCAGTACTATATTTGGCTCTCAGGCCCAGGGAAGTTCCATCCCGGAATATGCATAATTGTTGGTCCCAAACCGCACACGCAAGTATACGTGGTCGTACCAAGTAATATAATGTTAAATCGAATGTCGAACCCACAAGGACTTGCATAAACTACTTATTGAATCACTCTAATTGCTATTTAATCAAGCCAAAACAAAATCCAAGAATATAACTAATTTATTCTATGATTATATGAACTAATTATCAAGTAACGAGAATATTGTTGTGTATTCAATAGAGACAAATATTCCAGGGTTGTGATCAATTCACCATTCATATTGCATTCTAATTAACTCTCCCTTTCATATAATTCACTCATGGTTGCTAATTAATCGATAATTGCTCTCGTGGCCTTCTCCCGAAGTACTACTCGCCTATTCTCAATAGACTAACGCCTATATTCCTATGAAATTAATCTATTAGAACGCACTAAGATTTTGATGTTTAATTAAGATCGGTGACTAGGTATATTCCTATCCTAACCACAAATCCGCTCCCCTGAAGGGTTAATATCGCGCTCTCTTCAATTCTTCTCTAATCTATATACGGCTTTCCCAAGCATAACATAGATAGTATATAGAACCTAATTGCTGGCCAAACAATTAAGCAATTAAACGCAGAATTGAAGAAACAACCATATATTGAGCGAATTATAATCAAGGTTAAGTTAATATCGAATAACAATATTCATGGCTAAACCACAACCCCAGAACAATGGGTGTTTAGCCACTCATACTAGAATTAAACAATTGAAAAAGTTTTTGCATCAATGGAAAATACTAGATTAAGATTAAGAAAACTGATAATCCTTTGCTTCTTCAATGATCTTGTGTGTATATTCTCTCCAAAAATGGCATCTTCCCCTCAAAGTTGTGTTTTTGAGTCTATTTATATGTTTGGGATAAACCCTTAACGTGTAGGAGACTTCTATTCCAACCGGGGAAACACTTAAAACCTTTAAAACTCGGAGTTGACTGGACCAGGCACCCAGGCGTTAAGCCTCAAATGCCCCCTTAACGCCTGGGCAGGCCTGGCGTTGGGGGCCTAACGCCAGGGTCGCCCTGGTCTTAAGGGCCAAACGCCCCCTTAACGCCTAGGCATGCCTGGCTTTAGGGGCCAAACACCCGGGTCACTCCTTTTCGACTCTTGAGCGTATTTTTGACGTTTATGCACCCATTTATCTCGGCTTCCATCTCCAATTCACTACACATGAAATAGACTCCATTATGCACATATAACGTGTATTTTTATCACAAAAGCACATAAAATGTAAGGTATATAATGCTTAAAACTATGAATTCTAGCCACGCATCAACACCCCACACTTAGACTCTTGCTCGTCCTCGAGCAATATCCTTCAACACGTACACATTTCATTAACAAGGAGTATTTTACTTTTCAATCACACACATTACCCCTTAACTATGATCGATACCGGCAATCAAGTATGAACATACAAAATTTCACATTCTTTCCCTTCTTTAAACATGCCCAAGTATAACAATTCAATCAATCATACAAACAACCTAATTGCAACCACCCAACCTCAAGAGTCGACTTGCAACCACTAAGCTCGCTCAATTCACGCACCTACCCAACAAGAAAATTACAATATTACCAATCATTCATGAGATCATGTGCCCTCACCAACAACAAGGGAGTGGATATATCTAGTCCACACATTCAAATATACTTTTGAACATTATTTAAGGACGTCACACAATTGAACAAATTCACNTCCTAAGCACTTTAATACACTACTTTCACAAATCAACACATATTCTTCTCAACCAATTCCCTTGCCACAATTCATATTCAACATAGCCATTTTTTAAGCACTTATATAATCTCACTAGCACAACTAATAAAATTTGGAGGTGTGTATCTTTTTGTACATATCTTTATTTCTATTATTTTTTCTTTTTTTTACACACACTCCATACATGAAGATTCAATGGCCAGTGACTCTTGAATACAATTTTTTTTTTTGGTGCACTAACAAGTCTTTCCATGGTTCCACTCAAAAACTATTTCCCAATATCCCACCTTACTTCTTTTAGCGACTAAGTGCCTTAGGAGGAAAAGGTGCAAAAATCTCAAATTAAGAACAAAATAGGGATACGGCTTGTAATGTGGGTACCAAACAAAAGGTCAAACGGCTCAAAGGGGCTAGCAATGGAAAATGTAATTCTTATGTGACAAGCACATCCATGATCAAGCAAGAAAATGCCTACGTCATCTCCTAGACTAGCATAACCTACAATTTCGCTTCGATTAACACACGGGGCAAGTTCTAGACTACA